>NDXB01014732.1:128703-188350 GCA_002631895.1 Agapornis roseicollis
AAAGCCTTTTTTTTTTTTTTTTCTCTAGTTACCTTGGGTTTTTCAGTTTCTTTTTCCTAAGCCACTGCAAAAAGTGTCATTATAGAATGTGCTATTTACTGTGGCTGACTGAGGACAAAGCTTTGCATAAATAATTTGGTGATCCATTATAAGATCTATTTTGGAACGAGTAAGAACAATGTTGTTCAAACACATTCCAAGTGCAGTAAACATTCAGAAGAAATAATAATTAGCATTGTAGGTGGCAAGCAGAGCTGTAACTGGCTTTGAATGCAAACCTGCAGTTTAGGCAGCCATTTGGTTTGCTCAAAGCTTGTCTATCAGAGATTCTTGCAACCCAGATGTATGTAATTAATCTTACAGAAACCAATCAAGTTCTGTGTGGGAGTGTGAGAGAAAAAGGGCCTTTTCAAGTTAGTAACTGTTCCATTTAATAAAGCTCCCTGCTTATGTTTATCTTGCTTCTACATTTCAGAGGCTTCTAAATTATATTGACTCTGCATGTACAGCATCAGAGGAAGCTGTGCTGTAGCTTGCTATAGCATCCTATAGCTGTAGTACTGTGGGGGCAATATATTGGCATGAAATCCAGCCTTGCCAACAGAAATAGAAATACTGTAGCACCCTGAATGCAAAGTTCAATAGGTAAATAATTTCTATAACCAATGCAGCTGTTGCAGTTGCATCCATTTGCTCTAAATCTTCAGGGTGATTGTATTTTGGTTTTCTAGTCACAGAATCACAGAATTACCAGGCTGGAAGGGATCTCTAAGATCATCAAGTCCAACCCATGCCCTACACCACGACTAAACCATGTGCATGTATGTGTATATAGGTATGTGTATATATATGCATGTAAGCGTATGTATATGTGTATGTATATAGGTATGTGTATGTATGTGTATATATGTGCGTATGTATGTGAGTATATATGTGTAAATGTGTGTGTGTGTGTCAATATTGTTAAGTTTTTTTTTCTGGGAAAAGTCCTTTTTTCCTACCAGTTTGTTTAGTCGAGTACTTAGTATTCAAGATTAATAATGCTGTGTGATGTGTTATGAATGTACATTACTGTTTTAGTTCTTTGACTCAACAAATGAACCTTTGAAAGTGCCTTACACTTGAAACAAAAACATTAATCTCCTTCTGTAGCTCAGCCACGGAGCCACGATTCATTTTTGTGAATATTTCTACAAACAAAATGTCAAACATATGGATGCTTTAAAAAGGAAACAAAAAGAGGTGGCATAAAAATTAAATTGCATTTCTAATTAGAAGCCAATTGGTGATGCTAATGCTACTCACAGTTGCACTGGCAACTCTTGGCAAATACTTATATTTAAAATGGTGACTACTCTGTGGTTGTTGCAGAGAACTGACTTGGAAGTTGTATTTAATGCTGGTAGAAAGGATACAAGACTAAGCTGGAGTTATGAACATGAACCCCAGGTTCAAATACATATTCTGGGCTTTTGCTTGGTACTTTCTTCCATGTGGGAAGGAAAACTGGTAATAAGAGCTGGGAAAGAGTTGTGCTTCAGGCCACTGAGCTGACTGTCAAGTGGAAAGTACTTGGGTTTTGCCAAGTAAGAGGTATAAATCAGGTAACATGGCAGCTGCATAAAGCATAAAGGGTGAATACCTAGGAAAATTGGCAAATTTCTTAGGGTGAATACCTAGGAAAAAGGGTGAATACCTAGGAAAATATGGCAAATTTCTTAGGGAATCTGTGGTCTCTTTTGTATTCCTGGAAGTTCCCTATCTCAAAAAAGCACCAAATTACTAATTAACGTAAGTTTGCAAGGAGGTGAAATAGTTGTAACATCTCACTGCTATTTGCTGAGGAAGAGCAATACAGGCAGCTGAAAGAATTGCCTACTGAACTGAAACCTCTAAGTGCTGGTTTCTCATCACAGCAGGATTTCCAGCTTTGAATTGGTGGTGCTGGTTTTATCCTGGCTAGTCTTGGGGGAAGGGATATTTTCTAACTCTGTAGTATCATGTGAGCTGTAGATAATCACAGATGTGTGAACTGTAAATAACTTATCTGACTCTACCCACATTTCTCTTTAAGGGAAATATCACAGTAGCACCTGGAAGGAGAAGGCTGGGAATATTAACTAGTGGACAACAAAAAGAACCCCAAACATAAAGCCAAATGATGGAGACGTTCTGTAGAACTGCAATAGCGTGATTTAGTAACACATGCATTAACATCATTTAAAGATTAAAGAGGATTAAGTTGTTTGTTGGGTGCCAGAATAATCAATGGATTGTTTTTGCCTTTTATCCATACAGCTTTTCTTACTATATAGCAGCATTGGATCAACATGTTACAGTTCCTGAAAGACAAAAAGGGTTGTTAGCCCAGTAGCAAGAACCAGTATTTTTCTAATCTATGACACCATCAATTGTTACAATGAATAGGTGCCCTGACAACATATTCAGGGATGCTGGAGAGGGACTCTTCATCAGGGAGTGCAGCGATAAGACAAGGGGTGATGGGTTCAGACTGGAACAGGGCAAGTTCAGGTTAGAGCTAAGGCAGAAGCTGTTCCCTGTTTTCAGGTGCTGAGGCGCTGGCACAGGGTGATGGCCCAGAGAAGCTGTGGCTGCCCCATCCCTAGCAGTGCTCAAGGCCAGGTTGGACACAGGGGTTTGGAGCAAGCTGCTCCAGTGGAAGGGGTCCCTGCCCGTGGCAGGGGTTTGAGCTGGAGGAGCTTTAAGGTCCTTTCCAACCCAAACCAGGCTGGGATTCTACGATTCATAACTGAAGCACCTGTTATTGGCTGTTGTGACAGTCTCAGAACGTATGGCAGTAATCTGAGGGCACAGGAAAACTACTTTGTGCCAGGTAGGTTGAGTGAGTTTTAATTTGCACAGTTATGCCCAGCTACAGAAAAGAAATATTCTTAGCACACAAAGAATAATAAACCTTTCAGGGAGGAAAGTGTATTTGGGCAGGTGTTTGGCAGACAGCTCTCATTGCGAACAAGAATTGTAATAAACCCCATCAGTGGTTACCAGACTTTCTGGAACAAGTTCCACTTCATCTTATTCTGTACCAGCCAACAGCCAAAACTACAGGGGTGGCATATAGGAGGAGTTCTGAGCAGTTCAGAATGCATCTTGAAATCCATATCTGAAGATTCCATACCATCAGTTGTACTTTTTGCACCACTGTGTAGCATACAAGAAAGCAGCAAATGAAAACAGTGCTTGGTTATCACTGCTCAGTGTCTGGCTACCAAAAATACCATAAGCTGAAATTAAATATTATGGCACTATTGCTTTAGCCCAAAAGGAAGGGGCTAATTCCACGCACAAATGAAGGGCTTAAGGAACTCAGCTGTGGCTCTGAACATTTGCAGGGGATGAAATAACCCAATATACTTCAATCAGGATTTTTAAACAGCTTCTCCCTTTAAATTTGGGTCTGACTCTTACTCTCACGGTATCAGCAAAAGGGAGGTTTCAGTTAGCTGGAAGAAGACCAGATCAGCCTTTTGTAGCAATATGGCACAGCCTTTCCTTCTGGAATTTTTAAATGAAAATTAAAGTTGGTTGGTAAGTCTGAATCTATCGACAAGTTTCCTCTCTGCTAAGAACAACTAGTGATCTGCTACTGTCCATCTAGCAGCCTATCAAGAATCAAGGGGTAATGCGTTCAAACTTAAGCAGGGGAGGTTCAGATTGGATCTAAGGAAGAAATCCTTTACTGTTAGGGTGGCGAGGCACCGGAATGTGTTGCCCAGGGGGGTTGTGAGTGCTCCATCCCTGGCAGTGTTCAGGGCCAGGTGGATGAAGCCTTGGGTGGCATGGGTTAATGTGAGGTGTCTCTGCTCATGGCAGGGGGGTTGGAACTGGATGATTTTAAGGCCCTTTCCAACCCAAACTATTCTATGAATCTATGGTTTTGCAGAAACCCTTGTAAGGAGGCAATGCTTATTTAAAAAAGGAAAAGGTGGGGTGGGGACAAAAAGTTTTTCTATGACTTTGGAGAACACCTGAAGTTTGATGTTGTCCTTACCATCCCCAGCCATTAAGTTCTTTTATTTAGGTCTGGAAGAAGCAGATGAAATGAACTATATTCCTCCTTCTGCCAGTGTTGGTTATGGTAATGCTTTCAGCTGTGAGACTGTTGCCTGCTTATGAGAGCTTAGAAATTCTAAATGAACTTTGAACTTTGGCCAGCTTCGTAACTGATATAATTTGACATTGCAGCATTGACTGGAAGAGGAGATGCCACATGATTTCTGTTGCTTATAAAGGCAAGAAGAGCTCAGCCATATAAAAAATTTAAACACTGTGATTTTTAAATGAAGCACATGAGAATCCTGATTTAATACAAGGTTAATCAATGCTAACAGATTGGAACTGCTGTTTTAGGAAATTACTGTGAAACCATAACTGGATTGGCTAGTGATACCAATACCAGTGTACTTCTGGGTTATTTTCTGCATGATTCAAAGAAGATAACTCATAACATGATACATGCTTCCTAAGAGCAACTGGTCTATTTAGCTGTTTTCTAGAGATTAGGTAATAAGTGTAAACAGTAGGCTTGGACCTGACTCATAAGCTGCTGTTCATTATGTTGTTAGAGCATTGTTCATTCTGCACTGGATACAAACAGAAGCAACTTCAGATTAAGGAATTTGACTTAATTCTAGATAGTGATAATCAAGTCATGGAAAACTGCTCTTATTTTATTTTCTGGTAACCAAGGCAGAATTTACATTATGAAAAGCCAGTTTCTGATCTTAGCATTTGAGTTTCAGTCTGGAGTGGTCCCATGACTTCAAAGGCCTGCTCCTGTTTTTCCTGCCAGTGCTCTATCTGTTCACCTCTGCTCTTACTTTATTATTCTGTCTTCTGCTTCATACTTCATTGCCTCTTTTGAAATATGCCCTGTGCTTGGACCAGCCTTTCTTTTTGCATGTCAAGTATGTAAACTACATTACTGAAAATGCTTCTCATAATTTATTTCTTATACCCTGGTTTTCATCTCATCATTTTTATTTCATAAATGAAATTCTGACTTCATTGAAGGTAATTGCAAAACTCCTGTTGGTTTCCTGAGAGACAGATTTAATCATCTGTGTCTGGATTTGTCAAAGGAAGATTGAAGAGTATTTGGGGCAGAGACAATTGGACAGATTTCCAGTACCTATGGTGGTACACTGGCCAGGCTTTTCATTTTTTAGAGTGCTTAGTTCTTCTAAAAAGATTTTTCTACTCCTGTTGGATGAAAGCTGAGTCTCTCTGAGACTGGGACTTCAGAGGTAATAGCATTTACACTCTTATTCACCCTGCCTACTATCAGCAATTTAGCTATAGTCTCTGTGTCAAGTGAGTCATGCTAGATTTCCTCTGTAATCAGCAGGTGAAAGAAGCATTCTAAGGGGACAGATCTACTTCTCTGTGGTATGTATCACCTTCTGATGTGCTGCTGTCTCTCTCTAGTGGCTACAGTGGTGTTTGTGCTAACTTGACCCCAAGTCTGGGCAATTCAGATTTCATCTGAAACCTTAGTGTCCCAGAAAATCAGATAAAGCATTAGCTGAATACATATAAAATTTAGTGAAGCCAGTTCAAAGCTCCGAGGCCACTTGCCCAAATTTTTGCCTGCTGGAAAAGACCGTAATGTTCACCAAGGATTCCCTCATGCTGCTCTTTCTTGAAACAGTGGGACATGATGCCTTATTGTGCCCAAATCACACGTGTATCCATGATTCTGTATTATATCGAATCCCAGAAAGCACCCCTTTAATTTAGTAAATAAAAACCAGGAGATAGGCAAGGGGTGCAAACACAATTCTGAAGTAGTTCTACCAGCATAACACTAATACTTTGAGATACTACAGTCTTTGTTCTACATTTCCTGCTGACCTCTCACTTTCTCGTTACTGGAGTCTCCCTAAAGAGGTGCAGCTGTTTTTACTTTGCATCAGTTTTTAGAAGCCCTTTAAAAGCAATACACACTTGTTCAGGCACATTGTTTAAGCACATAAAGGTAGTTGAAAATGGAATAAGGTGACTAAAATACCAGATTTTTGTAATGCGTTCCACAATGCCAGTCAGTACAAACAGAAGAGCAGGAAAGAAGCAGGCAATATATGTAACAGTGAACAAAGAACAGCACCTATTAACACTTTCTAGTTCTTTGGACTTTGTTCTTTCAGCCAACTGCTTCAGCTTGAAGATAATGCAGAAAAGAAAAGAAAGCCTAAGAAGCAGAAAAGAATTCCAGAACAAACTGAAGGCTTATGCCATACAACTGCTGCTTGTACCTTTCTGCTATGTAATTTTGACAAGATTTGTCATAATGAAAAGCTTTCATGGCAGTAACATGGATGTTCAGCAGCACAGCAGTAATCCAGACTATAAATGCTATTTTTGTAGCACTAGGCATTGATATTTGTTTCAACTAATGGTGCATTTGAACCACTTTAAATGATGACAGCAAGAAATACAATACTCCCTGTCCTGGTAAATGGCAACATGAATAGATTAAGACTGCAGAGAAGTTCTCTTCAGGTTGTTCAGCATATTATGTGACAGGCAGGATAAATAAAAACATCAGGAAGAAATTAGCAATGGTTATACTGCATAGATATCTGGTGCTTGGTCTGTAGCTATTCCTATAAAAGCACAGAAGATGCTCAAAGAGATGCCACCTCCAAGCATAGGGTCAAGAGTTATCAAAACTGTGTATTTTCTGCTTGTCATTTTAATAATCACTGCAGTTCTGGAGCTTTTCTTGGCTTCATCATCATCATTGTTGTTGCTCAAAGCCTACTGCCCACAGCCAGTTGGTAAACTGAGTTTTTTCCTAGCCAAGAGTCTGTAAAGTGAGCTGCAGAGGAAGTACAGGGAACTTTCAAGATGTGGTACATTTATATGCAAATGATGAGTCATAATGAGCATGATGGACTCTTTCAAACTGTTGATAGAGTTGATTAGTGCAATATTTTCTCAGTTAAAGCATTGCCATAGCTTGCAAAACCTGGCTGTATTGGCTTTAGGTCTCCAGCAGAACTACATGTACACTAAACCCCTTCATTTCGTTCTTGCTTTTGTTCAGTCTCATGCAGTGAGAATGGGTCCAAGACCAAGTGGTTTCCTTTACTTAGGATACTAAATCCGTAGAACATAATCGTCAAAACCCTTGGAGTCACTTTTGTCAGAGTTTATCAGAGGATTTGGGCATCCAACTTCCTTTTGAAGTACCTTAGCATCAGTCAGTCTTTGTATGTGTCCTTTCAGTACCTTCTTTTCTGCAAGTGCCATCAGCAGCACAAGGAAAGAACTTTGCGGCTACGAAGCCAGGTAAGAAAGACTCCTTGTGCTCCCCTCAGACTGTTCCCTGGAACAAAGTGTTTAATGTTGCAGCATCTTTTTAATTTTTAAATTGTCACTAATTAAACCTTTTTTTCCTCTCTTATTCAATTTTTTTTTTTCCTTTCATTAAGATATTAAATTCCCAGGGAATCTTTATAAGCTGTTCACTCTATTCACTTTGTTCTACTGGGTAGCAGTCACCATTTGCATGGGTATGGTCTTGTCTCCAAATGGTTCAAATTTAAGTACGAACGGGGGCATGGACTTAAGATTTCAGAAGAAATCTGGACATAGCTCTTATGCATTAATTTCAGGTATGTTGTTTTCTGGACTATCTCCTTTTTCTTGAGTTGTCAGAGGAAATAAGAAAAGCATTCTTTATTTTCAAAGCATTTATCATTATACTTCTTATTCACTTAATCTGGGATGTGAAGAATTGTGGGTTTTATTATTACAGAATCATAGAATAGTTTGGGTTGGAAGGGAGCTTAGAAGGTCATCTAGTCCAACCCCCTTCAGTAAGCAGGGACATCTTCAACTAGATCAGGTTGCTTAGAGCTGCATCCATCCTGGCCTTGAATGTCTCCAGGGATGGCGCATCCATCACCTCTCTGGGCAGCCTGAGCTAGTTGAAGATTTTATGTATTGATGCATCGTTGTAACAGTAGCACAAATAATGGTGAGTGTTCCTGTTGTGTATTTTTTGTGACTGATTATTTTCCTTCGGTATACCACATTTTTACCCTTCTAAATCCAATGCAAAATTGCAATGCATGTTTTAAGATGCCAGTTACAGTAACTTAGAATGAAACAATAGTATGTTGTAAGGCAGACAAAGAACTGATTAATGATTTTGGCTTTCTTTTGTATATAGTATCACTCACTAAAATGAAGTACCTACATCTATAAACCAAACAAGTCATTAGATAAAACCCCAAATAGTTTAATTAGTGCTATGTATTTAGAAAATAAAAACAATTATGGCTGATGTTATACGTCATGAACTTGTGCCTAATTTAATTCCCTGTGTATTGTATTTCAATAAAGGACCAGTTTCTATATTGCCAGAAGAAACATAAATATATTCCCAAAAATTCCAGTTAATCAGATATTGTTTGTATTTAGTGAACCTTGTTTTTATTGCATCGGAACCCTAAATCTGGTGCAGTAACTAATATCTGTGGCAAACATAAAATTTATTACTATTTTTAGGGAGCTGTACGTGAACCATATCTATGCACATACACAGGTGTCTTTCCTTCTGGATGGCTTGTCAATGTGTACACATGTTTCAAACAATTTTGAGAAAAGCTGTGTAATGGAGCACTGTATATTCATCATTATTGTTGATTTTTGCCATAGAATACATATCATTGATTTTTTTGTCATGGAATGCATAGCATGTGAATGAAGACCCATGGTTTGAAAACAAGAAAATGGTGTTTTCACCTTTACAAACCTTTCCTACAGTTTTCTAGGATGTTTGGGACCCCCAAAGCCTGCTAGTTTGGTAATTTAACAGCTATGAAAAGCCAGGGATGGAGGTTATTAGGCTTCATCTTTAACTAGGTGATGTTAAGGTCCTTTCCAGTCCTAACTATTCTACGAGTCTGTGATTCATCATGGGGAGTACCCCACACTTTACCCTCTCTGCTGCCCATTCTGTGAGTCCATAGGGCCTGTGTTAGTGAAGATCCATAAAGCTGCACAAGACATGACCAAGCAACAGTCAGGCTATTGACCAGATGTGAACAGCACTACACCCATATCACTTGGTTTTTGACCTCCAAACCACCATTCATGTGCGATACAAGCTTTTAGAAGGCAGCAACTTCCTTGACTGTTCTTCGTAAAGCTACATTTTTATTCGTGTTCTAGTCCATTTCATTTTGCATCTTTCACTGATTAAGGATCATGCCATGGTTTAGTGAGGATCCTTCATTGGAACCACTATAAATTACAGTGGTTGTTTTTCAGTGTTCTGCCTGTGATGCTTTGAAGGTGGGAATTTGCTTTCTGTTATCTTTTTTTATACAGTGTTATGTGTGCAGAGTCCATGCTGTGCCCCTAAGGTAGCTGGAGCTCAGTTCTTCTGTGTGGATATTTAATTTCTGAGGCATTTTTGAGATCCAGCAAAAGGAACTTGTTCAGTAAATTTGCACTAATAATAGTATGTTTGACATACCAGCAGCAGCAGAAAGACTGAATGGTTCCTTTGCACACCGCATGTCTGAAAAGTACAGCAGCATTTGTCCTTCAGGGCCTTTTTCAGAACTGTTAGAGAAGTTGTTTGCTTATATAAAAGATTGCATCATCGTGCAAAGGTTTATCAAGTTTAGCAAGATGGTTTCACCTGCAGTTCTGACTTTCTTTGAACCGTGTGGTCTCATTATATTTTAGATGTAAACTGCTATGGTAATTCTTGATGCAACTGCCACTTAAACAAGAAAGTTACAGCTTACGCAAGATTTCTCAAATATGTAAAAGAATTTCACTTTCCATTTACTCACAACTATCTTTGGAGAACATCAGGCTAAATAAAGTGTGTTTACAATTCAATTGAAATGTGTAAGTGGCAAACCAAAAGCCTGGGTGAAAAAATGGAACAACTTCAGAACTAGGCTCAGCACATGTTTATATTTACTGCTCAACCACGTCAAATTAATCTTGGCACAAGTTTATGTGTAAAATGCCATTCTGCTTGGATTTGGTCAGTCATTGCAGAAGCATGCACATGTGTGTTTATAGAATAGATAACAAAAACTATGGGATGGCACACATAACATAACGTTGATGCCCTGCTATATTCCTAATATTCTTCTCCCAGTATTCTACACAGTGTGTGAACCCTTGCAGGGCCGGTGCCTGCAGCCCTGCCCTGGGCAGCCTGTTCCAATGCCTGAGCACCCTGTGGGGCAGGGATTGTTCCTCAGCTCCATCTAAACCTGCCCTGGGGCAGCCTGAGACCGTTTCCTCTTGTCCCATCCCTTGTTCCTTGGGAGCAGAGCCCAGCCCCCTCCTCACTCCATCCTCCTGTCAGGCACTTGTAGGGAGTGGATTGCCCTCATAATCGAAATGGGATTGCATCAGGACTAATGGATGTGAGTAAGGCAATTTTTCTATGCACAGGCAAGCCTAAAATATATATTTCACCTAANGCCTGTTCCATGAGCACCCTGTGGGGCAGGGATTGTTCCTCAGCTCCATCTAAACCTGCCCTGGGGCAGCCTGAGACCGTTTCCTCTTGTCCCATCCCTTGTTCCTTGGGAGCAGAGCCCAGCCCCCTCCTCACTCCATCCTCCTGTCAGGCACTTGTAGGGAGTGGATTGCCCTCATAATCGAAATGGGATTGCATCAGGACTAATGGATGTGAGTAAGGCAATTTTTCTATGCACAGGCAAGCCTAAAATATATATTTCACCTAATATTTAATATCATTGAAGATCCTGTTAGTGTTTTGAGACTATTAAAGGTCGCTAGATTAATTATTCTGTCTGAAAAATAGTTTTACTGTCTTGTGTGCCATGAAAAAGGCCAGCTGATGTTAATAAACTCTGCCTATCTTGGCTTTTGAAATTACTTGGTTTTCACTTGAAGTCCTGAATATGTGAAAAACTTTTAAACCAAACTCCAGCTCATTCCACTGTAAAGCAGCTGAGCTTCTTCAGTGCTATGGAATGAAAAAGATTAAAGGGGTAGAAGTGAGAGGAATGATCAGAATTCTATAAATATATTGCTAAATCCCTATTTTCTGATGAAAACAGTATTATTTGTTTAGTCATCTCTTTACTCGGTGGGCTGTATGCAGACAGAAGGGCACACTAGAAAAAAATTGTCTGCACATATTTATGCTTTTTTGAACAAGCTAATTTGCATTCTGATCTCTTCTCCCGGGATTTATGCTTCACGAACTCTTGCTTAATAGCACCCAGTATTTGTCCTCACAGTGTAAGTGTGAGTAGTACTCTTTAGCATTCCTGGGTAATGTTCAGCTGTCCACAAGATGTCTGTACTAAAAATAGGAAGTGGGCTCTTCTGATCCCTCTGGACATCCTATTCTTGCTCATAAGAGCCTTCTTTCCAAGGAACACCGGCGTCTGTGATATGCTTTAGCATGTTTGGATGTTTGCTGCACTGCTAGACATTTTGACTGCTTGCATTATGTAGAACCATCCTGATAGC
The DNA here is from genome assembly GCA_002631895.1 of Agapornis roseicollis. Taxonomy (NCBI): domain Eukaryota; kingdom Metazoa; phylum Chordata; class Aves; order Psittaciformes; family Psittacidae; genus Agapornis; species Agapornis roseicollis. Next base: position 140,230 of record NDXB01014732.1, read on the forward strand.
AAACCTCAGCAGAGTTATGAAATGAGTATGTCACAGAGTAGGCAACTGGGTTAGTCTGGTGGAAGGTCCTCATAATTTCATGCAGATTCTTCCATAAGTTTCCTTATGATGATTTATAATGAGATGGGGCCTGTATTTTCTTTGCTTTTAGTGTTTGATGGATAGTGGTACTATTTCAGCTGCTGCTTGAGGCAGCATATAGATCTGTAGGTCTTGAGCCCTAGATGCAGTGTTGCTCTCCATTTGCATCAAATCAAAGGCTTTAAGGGGTTGTGGTTGAGAAAAACAGTGTGCAACCAAGTAAGAACTATAGTGCAGGCTGGATTTTTTTGTTTGATTCCCTTGGTTTTAGTTTTTCAAATGCCGCTTGTGTTCATGCGCCTAATCTGTGTCCTCATGCTGCACCTTGTGGCATGGTAACTCGTCCTGCACCCTACACATCCCCTCCTACACATTGTTGCACTCCAGTTCCTTTATTGCTTCACCTGGCAATATTCCCTGTAATAAAAATTGACAACTGTATAATACCAGTGAGAAGGGAAAGATACAATTCAGTGAACAGGGGCTATTGAACGTATACTGGTGTCATGAACTTTCAGTCTGTGATATCAGATTTTAGCACCATATGGGAAAAGCAGCATAGCAACACAACAGCTACTCCTAATTATATAGTTGAAATATCAAGCTTGTTCAAAATTCAAGGATTGCACGCTGCCAGAAGAAACTCTCTCTTCTGTAGCCTGAAGGTTTTTGGCAACAGGGTCTGAAGGAAGAAGCACTTACTGGCTGTGATCTCACCAGCCTATTTCTTAAACAGCAGGGAGATGCACAGAAAAAGGCATTTTTACAGTGTCTCTGCCAAGGGACAAGTTAAACTCTTACTTTCAGCTCTGAAAAACTTCCAGGATACAAGAATTCAAGTATATACAAATCTGAATACTAAGTTTAGAAAAGTTAACAGATATTGACTGGACGCTTGAGCACTAACAGTGTTAGAGAGCACATTGGTGAAAAATCACAGATGGGTGAAATCAGCTGAATTTTTGGTTCCAGCAATGTAAAAAAAGACTTTGGAATTGTTCACTGAGCATTTAGCAGATGGTTACAAATTGCTGCTGGGAAGACCTAGCATTTTACTATCATTCCTATTGGAAGTAATAAGAAATACTATACCATGCCTATAGTAAAAGGCTATCACTATCCAAGGATCTTATGATCCTAAAAGCTGACAAACTGGTGTAGTAAAAAGGAATTAGTCTTATCTCTATGGCACAGCACAGAATTGAAAGTGAGTTTCATGACAATGTTATAAGGCAAATCTTTGGCAAAGCAGATCACCTGTTAAGTGAGGGCTTAGAGAACTTTGGAACTGCTTCTTGTAGAATAGATGGGAAGTGAAAAGGCAGGTAGGTGTTTGCCTTGATTCATACTGATTCTAAACATCTTTTTAAGTTATTCATAATCAACTTGGTAGCTTCCAAAGGGGTTGTTTCATAAATAGTGACAAATTATCTGGAGGTACTAAGAAACCTGTTTGGGTGGTTTTTAACAAGACTACAGATAAAGCATTGTAAGATTCATTGCTTTAAAAGGCTATTTCATGCAGTTACACATAGTAAAATTACCTGCAAAAACACTTTACAGAAAAACCACAGAATTTTAAGGGACTTCCATGATATTTTTCTTTACATATAAAAGGTTAAGGAAATCCGTACAAGGCCTTTTTATTTATTGCCTAATATAGCTTGATTTAAAGCCAGCAAAGCATGTAAGATTTCTGGTTGGATCAGGTGGCCCAGAACACACATATGATGAATTTAAAACTGGTGAAGATTCCTCTTGGTGAAGAGTGCTTTAAATTACTTTCGATTAAAAAAATCAGCAAAGAAAGTGAAAAATCATTACAGCCAGAACAAGAACAATAAAACATTAATGCTCAGTGTAAAGATGGATGTGTAGTTGAGCAGTTGATCTGTAAAAGTCATCAGTACCACAGGGCATGAGTTTATTAACTGTATGAAAAAGGCATAGTAAAAAATGCGCTCATACTTTAATCAAGAGAAATGGAAAATAAACAGCTCTGTATTTATAGGCTTCTTGCAGTAGAATTTTAGTCTGAGGGTAAGTGCCTCTGCAAAAACCCCCCAAAGGCTTTGACTGCTTGAAAACCAGCCTTCCCCAATCCTGATTTGTTAGAGGAGCTGAAGATAAGACAATAATGGGTGGAGGGCAGATGGGGAAAGCTGGCACTTCATATTCTTCCTTATAATTCAGATATATAAGGAAATAGATGGAAAAGCTGTGCATTTACTTGTTCCCCTTCTTTTTCTATGTGAGTGGTCATCTTTATATACTTGGTGTATTATATGTAGTATCTTACACAAATAAATTGTCAGCTCCAGAGTGCGATGAGCAAACATAGACAGGAGAATTAGGGCCTTAGATTTGGAAACAGTTGGTGTCCAGGATTATGTCTTCACATCAGTTTCTTTATTGGCACCCTATAAATTGTGCTGCCTTGCTGAGGGCCCTGAACACTCCTATGTTACACAAACTGTAATAGCTCTATTTGCTCAGTAAAGAAGCAAAAGACCCACAGCTCCTGTGAAAACAATTGGCTAAAAGTTAACGATCAGTTGATCAGACCTTCATGGTCTCAGAAATGGGCATCCTATGTTTGACAGTAACTGTATTTGTCATTCAAGCTGAACATTCACAGCAGAAAGTCTAACAATCTCACAGGCATAAAATATCTTCTCTTTTGAGAGATGAGTCACACAGATAGGGAAGTACAGAGATGCTGGCAACTGCATGTATTTCTGTGTACTGTTTCCACTGTTGATCTAGAATAGGAAACTTTCTTGATAAAAGTCCATGTACAAAATTATACTCTTGGAAGCTGCCAAACTGACAGTCTCCATGCCACTGGCAGAGGTAATATACATTTCTTACTCTAGCTAGCCAGTATGGCTATGTTTAACTCTGATCTGAAAGCACTGAAATACAGTGTAAAGAAGATATTTTATCCTCTTGCTCACTTACGGTTTACTGCAAGATGCTGAGCTTTTTTGGGAGCTGGTGGGAGCCTTGAACTCCCACTAGTTTTGCTGATAATTTGGTGTGAATATTTTATAAGAATGTCTGCCTTTTGGTGGGAACAAACTCTAAATCCTTCACCTCTGATGGTTCCATTAAAACGTTCCTTTCAGGATAATCAAATACATTGATATGACTGTCAAACAGAGGCTTCCAGGTATCTGATTGGTTAACTTCCCTCACAGTAAGCTTATTTCTGTGTGTTTGTGTGACTGGATTTCATCTAGAAGTAGGGCTAAATCCGAAAAATACCTCCTGAAGGGGGAAAAAACCCACTTGGCCTTGGGAAAGCCTCAGATTCAGAAGCCAGTTCTGTCCTTGGCTGAGAACATGTAGAAATGATCACTCCTTTCTAAGAATACATGACATGACTGCCTCTGCCTGTCAAATATGTGATAATTATATATGACTACTTCAGTTCATGCTTCAGTACCATTTACAGTTTTTATTGATGGGGGTTTATGTGCAGTAACTGAAACTTTTGTACCATGGAGAAAAACAATAGCACATGAGTATGAAGTTTCCAAGCCCTTTGAACAAAATGTGTAAGAAGTTAATCTGGGCCAATACAGTGTTCTTGTGTAATAGGAATATTAATACACAACACTTTTTTGTTGCCTTTAGCAGTATTTGTAAGATATTTGCATTTCTGTTGTCAGTGTGACTTTCTGAAGATCCAGGAGATATAAAGCTTGTAGGGAAGGCAATGTCCCTTTTTGAACCTGTACATCAGATGGGAAAACAACAAAATTGCATAGAGACCCAGGCCTTTCTGGTTATGCACCAGTATATTGCCAGATTAAATCAAACAATGTGAATTCCTTATGGGAGTAAGAATTTCTCATGGGAGTGATAATTTCTTCTTCATAGGCCTGCTCACGAGACTTACAGTAGCAACAGTGGGGGTTCATGTGGCTTCCTTCCTTGTTCTTCATATCCTACCATGCCAGCCACATGTGGGATTGGCCATAATTTTTAATGGGATTTTGCTTCCAATTTACAGTATTAGTAACATTCAGTTCTCAGATTTTAAATGTTCTTTTTAAGGAAGGAGCTCCATCCCTCCCATCATTTCCTGTTCTGCCCCCTTGTCCCTAAGGGCAGTTTCCAAGGGGTCCTATTGACAAAATCCTTAAAGAGCTGGAAATTGGCTCTCCTAAAATGCAGGGTCCTGACTGTACTCTTTGCCTGTCTCGCCTCCCTCAGGACTGAAGGATAGGCAAAGAGTATATCTGTGCTGCCATATAACATAGCTTCCTGACCTGATTCTTGGTTCCCTGAACGTGTTACATGCTTGTGGATATGTTAGTTTACTTCCCAGATATCTTCTGGAAGGCATTAATTTGTTCTCTTGGGCTCTGCCTCCATTTGTCATTCAGCACACAGGAGTGGAACAGTAGATCAAACCAAATGGTGTTGAGGATCCTCATCTCTCTCCTACCTGTGTGCTGCCAGCATTGTGAAGGATGTCATGGGCTGCTGCTAATCTGCCAGGAGGGATTCCTGCTGACAGGTAAGTTTGCCCCTCTCCCATCTTGCATGGGGTTATGTTCTGGTATGCTCTGCTTCTGATGTGCCACTGGAAGCAATGGCATGCCAGCATGGCCTCCAGTGTTGCCCCCAGTAAAACACTGTTCTAGGATCACAGGCATGTAACATGGGTCCCATGCAAGAGGTGTGCCTGGCACACCTGGTAGTTTATGAATGTGACTGGTCAGATATAGAGGGAGAGGAACTGAGAGAAGGACCCTACATTTAGTCAAAGGGCTGGAAGTTACCACCTTGAGTGTGAGACTTTGAAGAATAAGCAGAGTTTATCTGTGTGGGTCTAGAAAAAAATATGTTTTTTTCCTATAAACGTTACTACTCATTGAAAGGAAGGACATCTTTCATGGGTTACTGTAAAACTGACATGTATTATAGGGAAGTCTGAAGATTTATTTTTAAAGTCCTGGTTTTGAGGTCCCTGGGTTTTCTGAAATCTGGCTGCTGAAGCAGTCAGTCTTCTGCAAGTTTGTCAGTTTTATCTGTGGTATGTTCTTATTTCCTCTGAGCTGTTTTTTCCCACTGAGGAGGAAATTCTTTGCCCACTAAGGAAGTACAGAATATCTTTTCAGGACAGTATAGGAAATCCACTACAACATATTTTACAGCAAGTTAAAGTCCATTGGTAGTAATTCTTGCTGAAGGAACTCCCTGCTTTTGAGCCAGGCTAATACTGGATGTGCTACTCCTATAGGCTTCACCAAGAGGCATCTCTCCATACTGTCACATTATTTACTATTTGATTCCTTAGAAATGTGGCAATTAACAAGTGATTTAGGAGGCTCCAGGGATGGATGCCTGGTTCTGTTAACATTTAAATGATTGGGTTTCCTCCCTTCTTTAGTTTTTTTTCTGAAACAGTGTAGAGGTTGGGTCTCCACAAACACTTGGCAGAGAACTGGGCAGGAGAGGGAGAGATGCTGTCCCAGTGTTCATAGTTAATAAAGCCTCTGACATGTCCTAAATTGTAACTGCATCACTGCAGACTTAGAATTAACAGGGGTTAACTGTCACCTTCTGAGATGACAAAATTTGAGGCTGATAGGTTGACTGAGATATGAGGTAGGGACTATATACATACACACATTTACACAGGCACACTCTAATGAGTACTTTCAGGAAGAAGCATTTTCAGAAACAATATGGCCAGATATCCAGAACATTAGTTTGATTTCTTTCAGACATTATCAGGAAGAAAGAGGCTGGAAGGAGCTCAGGAGAGGAGCTCATAGAGCAGACAGGGAATCTTTCAGGAGCATGCTATTTTTTAAGAGGACATTGGACACTGCAGAAGTTCTGTCATGTCTCCTATTCACTGGACATTAGCAATAATGAATGTTTTGCTATGAAAGCCAAAGAAAGTGGTGATGGGTAGGACAACAGTACAAACAGTGAGCCTATCTCTCTGCATCATTAATAGAATGAGCCCCTTCCAGAAAACAAATGGAGTTAAGGAGACCTTTCCAGAGCTTGTGGAATGTGCCCAGTTTAGCTTTACACAGAAGTGCAGAAAAGCTAAGAATTGATGTAGCTCTTGATATTACCTAAGAAATCTCAACAAGAAAGTGCTGGGTGATTGAACAAGTGATGTGATCTAGGCATCATCCACCAAGTCCAGCCTCTTTGTAGAGGAATGGTAGGGAAAGAAAACTATTGGTAAACTACCCGATAAAATGTTCTGTATAAAGAATAAATCATTCTGTTTCCAGTTAACCAATATAACTACACAGTTATTGTATATATAAATAAATGTAACTTGCCTGGACATCAGTGAGGAGGAGGACAAGTAGTTTTGAAAATAGTCCATGTCTCACATAATATTTGTAAACAAATTATACTCTGAAGCCAGAGCCCTGCCCAGAAACCTGATTTTCTGCCACAGCTGTTCAGCAACAGCTTACTCTGAAAGATGTTCCCACTTACAAATATGGTGACATTCTTGAGCTCTTTTAATCTGGTCTTTGTTTAATGACACTGAGACAATTTCCCCACAGATCTCCGTGGAAATGAAGTACCTCACTTTTTTTCCCCTTTACAATATCTGTTTTGTTTTATTACTGTGACAGAGGCTACCAGCAAGATAAAATCATGATTCTTCTCCAGTGACAATACTGATAGACCTCATATCCAAAGCTCTCTTTCAGTGTGTAGCACACATATTTTGGGGGCAAAGCACACCCATCCCAGCCTCCTCTGGGCTGAACCACAAGTTCTCTTGCTTCACCATTCCTCCTTGAGCACAAAACACTTTATCAAAACCAAAATCCTTCCTCACTCAAATCTGTAATCCTGACCAACAGGTGAAATGCTGGATTTATTATCATGTTTCTCTGGCACATGGTATTGAACAACTGTTTCTATGGTTTTTAGGAGACTCCTTATTCTTAGGTGATTTTAAAATACAGATATATTTGGCTTCATTTTAAAATCATGTTCTCATCTCAGTTTCTAAAACTTTCCTAAAACACTGTAGAGGAAATGTGTTCTCTATGATGCTGTTAATTTGGGTACATGCTGAATGTGGTTTCTAAAATAGCACTTAACTCCTGGAATGCCACTAGGGCATCCCATACTAGTGTCTAGGGCTTGGAAACTTGCATCTCTCTTAACCATTTAGCTGCTCTTACTGGGAAGTTACTGGAAAGGAAACACCTATTGATATTTATGGCAGTATGATATTCTTCCATGTTCACCAGTAATAATTGCTTTCATTAGTGTTGAACCTTTCAGCTCTGTAGGAACCAGACTCTTCTGAGAGCCACTGTTGTGAGGATGTAGTTATTTACAATGTTTTGGGTTTTTTTGTCCCTCTCTTATCTATGTTGCCAGGTTTTATTCCCGTCTTCACACATTATCTTCAGTCTGCACGTGTTCTTTTTCTTTAGTTCAGCCTTGAGGATCATGAGCTATTCCCACTAAAACTGTTTCTCATTACCTTTCACAAATGAGTGACAAGCATGAACACAGGACTGTTGGGTGTACTTCAGTATCTTTAGTGGTCCCAAGAAAGGTAAGATTTGTTTGCTACTGACCTCAATGATCTCTCCTACTCCTCTGTCTGATACTGAAGAGCACTTGTGTGACTTGAAGAAGAAGGGCTGCTGAGAGAGGTAGTTCATCATGATATTATAGGAATTTTGGTCCAGCCTTGAAGGATGCCTAGTCACTCTCATAGAATCATAGAATCAACTAAGTTGGAAAAGACCTTTAAGATCATCAAGTCCAACATCTACCCCAGCACTGCCAAATCCACCACTAACCCAGTATTATGTGGTTTTTCATCAATAGAGACTGTGGTAACAAAAATATAATATGCTAATGAATTTTATTTGAATGACAGAGGAAAAAAATTGTCTCTCTAGAAATCCTGCAGAAGGCCTATGTCATTTTGATGTATTTTAAGGTTTGGTTTGAAAACTGCTGGCCCTCTACACTCTAATTACTTTCACTGAGGAAGTGCACACATTCTGCTGCTCACACTAATTATTGATAAGGAAAAGGCAGGAGAGCTTAATGATGAAATATTTCATGCATTTATATTTCTTTTACTAAGCCAAGTTCAGCAAAGCTGGCAGCAGTTAGAAAGAGTGCCTTCTATAATCATCTCCCTCACTGCAATCTGAAAAGTCTTTATTTTCTTTCCATTAAAAATAACAAGGTCATGGCTCATGACTTGTCAAAATGGGCTTCACGTGTTCTTGTACTGAGTGGTAGGTAGACAGTTAGGCAAGAGTTAGGCCAGTGAGTAAAGAAAAAGAAAATTGCCTTATTTCTTCAATTTCACTACTCACTATGAAGATTGAAGGAACAGATGCTGTTATAAATATGAGGAAAGGGAAGGAAAAGCAGCTTGGTTGGATTATGGTCTTGAACCCTAGACACACAGTTTGTCATTTTAATTCTCATAGCCAGGATTGCCAGCTCTTCTTCAGTCATATAATACTTGGCAGTGAGACAGGAAGGCAGGGAGGAGTAAATTCCAGCATATTTCCTGCTTCCTAAATGTCTCTAGCTCTTGAAAAAATGCTATAAAGTTTGGGTTAAACCTTAAAGTAGAAGGGTAAAATTGGAAATATTAAATACTTTTTTGTTTTTACAAAATAGGGGGTTTAAATCAGTTTAGGAATTAGGACTTTTAGTATCTGAAAGTACCAGTATTGACCGTTGAGGGCTACACTCTGAAATTCTTGCAGAAGGCAGCCTGTTCCGTCTGAGTTGAGAGACATTATACCAGATACAACAAAACCCTTGTAAGTGTGTCCTTTGTTTAGGAACTGTATTCTGTTACAACTGCCTGCTGTTGAAACCAGAACTAATTCCCCTAACTTTATCTGGTCTTACTCTAGGTTTACTTTAAGAGTAAGGTGGGCCAAATAGTAAGGCCAAATTAAGGTAATTTCCATCTTGCTCTATGTGAAATCAACATACCTTTAAATATTTAAAAATCTAGGCATGCTTAATATGTGCAAAGCAGTGGCTAAACATGTAGAGTCTTGCCTGGAGTTTACCAGTATTTAGAATTCCTTTAAAAAGAAGGCTAAATTGCCCTCTGGGGAATGGAGCAGTAATTTATGTCCTCTTGAGCTGCAGTGGCAGAATTAGAAAACTTTAGTGGAGATTTTGTTATACTTCAGCATTAACACTGGGTGCCATTTGGCCACTTTGAAGTCATTTTCATTTAAGAATCTTGATTTTTGCTTGGTAATGTTGGGTAAAACCACCTTTATTCTTATCTATGATGATTTACTTGGTGTCTATATGGGGGAATGAATAGGTCAAGTCTTTCTAATTTGAAGACTCTGTTTGAAGAATGGCAGAAATAATAAGCACCTGATACAGAGACACTGCTTCACTAATCTTAACCTTTCAGATTTTATCAGCACAAAAATCAATATTCATGTGGACAATTGGCTGTGATTTGTACAGCACTGAATGCATGGCAGTTTTGCCAGTCAATGGCTAACAGTTTTGTTCAGTATCTTATTCAAATAATTTTGAGTATTGCTTGAAGTTCAGCTGCGATTATCTTCACCTTGACGTTACTTTCTTGACTCTCCTATGGGAACCAGTTTCTAGGGCCTTAGTGCGGTCAAAGTAAGACATCTACCGTTTCTCCTTCATTTGTCTTGTTGCTAGAGGGAGATGAGATTGGCTCAATCCAATGGTAGTTGTTGCTAAGCCATTCAAGCAATTGTAGACTTATGAACTATATGTATTTTTGTAGAAAAATTATTGGTTTGGTCCACTCTTCTGTGCTGAGTAATGAGAAGACTAACAAGATATAAGAGGATTCTTTAGGTAAAATGGAGATCTCCATATACTGTACATTTTATCAGTAAGATCTGAAGATCAAACAAGGTGGACCATTTCTGGTCAAACTAGAGGGAAGTCAAAGATATTTATTAGATAATAAAACACCTGGATAATTTTCTTGATTCCATTGAAATATTCTTTAGAATAGTTAATGAGATCTAACAAGAATTAGAAAGAAGATGTTTTCAGGAAGCTCAGTGGATGCTTTTCAAAATCACGTAATATCTGGAAGCTGCAAATTTAAATTGTGGTGAAACAACCCCATCTTTACTTATGCGGAATCAGTAGCCAAGACTGAACTATAGAAGTGTTGTGATATAGTGTGATGGGCATATAGGGAGTTATAATACCAAAATGTACTGCTAAACCTAAACATATCATGTTATGTTAGCAGTGCAATGAGAGGCCAGACCACAGAGAGCCAGATAGCAAACAGATGATCTGTATAGCATTATTAAAGAGAAAGTAATATGGTATTATCATTAAAAAGGTTGTCCAGTGAATCGAACTCAAAACTGTTTTAAAGTAAAGGTATAAATATTAAGGCAAATAAAAAAATCTAGCATTTAAGGGTAACAGACCAAGAAGCAATAAGCAGCATGTGCTGATGATGGAGGAAAAATCATGTCAGGTAAACTTGATTAATATTTTGGAGATTGAATTACAGATGGCTGTAATGGAACATGTATAATTTGTGTGGTTGTCAGATCCTGCTCCTGGACACGGTGCACTTAAGGAGCTTGTGCCATATGTTTTATGATCTGGGATGTGGTATGAGGGTGTGCCAGGAGTGATGGAGAATGCAAACCACGGTGGGGTAATGGCAGAGGACTGCAAAGAATGGATGGAGAAGAAGCTGTAACTTCAGTCATCCTGCAGGAGTAGTCATTAGGAGTGCTCTTCCTTCAGTGCACTCACTAATTTTGAGGGGCACCAGTTGGAACACCCCACAACAGAGCTGCAGGTTGAGAATGGGAACAGCTCTTGGTCTTGCTTCCAGCATTTCCCTATTCAGCAACAGAGATGCATCCTGAATCACAGGCTAATCCGAGGCAATTTACTGAATGAAACTGTGCTATGCTCACAGTTCCAAAATGTGCATAGCTTCTTTTTGCAATGGGAATTAAGATCCCATAGACAATGCCTCAACTGCTGATAAGGTATGTACTCAGATTATGAAGGTGTGCGGTAGTGACAGAACAGTAATATTGCAGAAACTGATCTGATTGAAGTAGAAATATGGGTAAAAAAATGACAATTACATGAAAGTTATGTTTTTGGTGCTAAGAAATATTAGGATTATTTTAAAACTAATTGGATAATGCTGGATTCCAAATTCCCTGTAGCAGCTGTGGAACATGTCAGAGAACATCAGCGTATAGACAGAGGTCTTCAAGTACCATTTTGGCTCACTGACTCCCATGCTACTGCTGCCAGGCATGGCATACAGTTCTCTCTGTAAAATGGAAGCACAAGTGCTAATAAGCTTCACAGCTATGACGTTAGTACAAAGGGATAGAATAATTGGAATTTAATAGTGTTTGCAGTATAGGGGCATTTTTAAGTATACTCAGTGCCGAGTGTACCACGTACTGAGGAAAAGATAGGCCAGGAGAGCACATAGTTGTTGCTATATAGCTGGAAGGAATAATTTGATTGCCATGTTACTGCTCACCCTCAGAACGTTGCTAATTTGCTGTTTACACACCAGGAGGTAATATGCTTGGTACAAAAGCAATTATAGTGGCAGGAATCTTTTTCTTAGTCATCCCTGTTCTACTCTGGATGCCTTTTTCTCAGTCAGCACCTCAATTTTCACAACATAGTGATTAGAGAAGCGAAGTTTTAACACAATAACTGTTTAACTCAGATCACTATGTTTCTCACTGAGTCTTTGCTTCTTGCTGCTGGATACTGAGAATACAGACCTGAAATGCCAGCTCTGAGAAGAAGCAAACATATGCTGTGGGTGAAGGCAATGGGAGTGGTAATGAGGCTTTTGTCAGATGACTTTCTCTGCTTATGGTGTAGCTCCTTTTTGCTAGCTTTCTATTATTTAGCCTAAAAGCCTCAGAAAACAGATTGTCTTGATCTAAATTTTCACAGTGCCTTGAGAGCATGGGAGCCTTAAATGAGAGTATTTGCTTTACTGATCACTCAAATATAGCTGGATTTGCTTTCTGTGCAGCTTTTCTTTTCCGTCCTTGTCTCTAGCAATAGCACAAGCTTAAGCAGAGAGAGCTTTCTCCCAGAGGGCGGGGACTCCTAAAGGAAAAAATCCTCTGAGCATGCAACAATAGCAGTCCTGTGGAACCAGTCTTTGTCTTATTCACATGCTTTGTAACTGTATGTGGTATGTGAAAAACCTACACATAGCATGTTCAGGAGCTCAGTATTTTCATCCCTGGTGAAGAAAATCACTTAATGAACTCAGTGGGAACAAATAAAGGTAAGGACAATATGCCATTCTCATATGGCATATTGTGCCCAGCTTGAAAGGAAGTAAGTGACAGCTCTGGGAGGCAGCAAGGAGACATATCCCTTCCACACTCAGCTCAGGCAACGGCCTTGTTTCTGTGCCCAGCACCTGCTTTTAGGACACTGGCTGATGAATAGGTACAGGAATTTGTGCATTAACTCTGCCTTTGTTCTTCTCTAGCATGGCTCATCCTTTCCTTTGTCCCAGTTGAAGGGCACCCATAGCAAAGGTTCTGCTGCCTATCACTGCCATCCCGATACAAACCCCTTCAAACTTTGCAATCTTCCTTTTTCCTCAAGAGAGTGAAAGTTAACGTAATTTTCAGTGCTAAGAATAGGCAGAGTAGAATTGTTCAGGGAGTTCATGGGCAGCTTGGATGTATGTGGCTTCCTCCAGCTGATGTGGCTGTTGACAGTTTGAGTCATTGATCTTCCTTCATTGCTCTACTACAATTATGTCTTTCATGAATGAGTCCTTAAATATCCTTTAAAAAGAACAGTCTGGTTTTGTCATTGTTTGACCAGTTGAAGGATAGGAAAATGAGATGATATATCACAGAAAACATTTCTTTCCAGTCACTTTTGCTGTAAGAAACTGCCTCTGTGAGTGTAGCTCTGAATAATAACCCTTACAGAAAAAAAAGACATCTGCTCAGGCCTTCCATGAAGTGACAGTAGTATCAGCTTAATGGAGAAAACTTCCAACAGGAGACTATTAAGCTTTCCTGAATAAATTAATGTTATGCAGTTTTAATGGAGGTCTAAAATAGATGTGAGAATTAAACAGAATATAAAACCTAGGTGTTCTGTGGAACTTTACGTGAGTTGAAATAAAATTCTTTCAGATGATTGCATAAAAATAAACTATTTTTCAAGCTGGCTTCAATGATCTGTATCAACTGCACTATGCTGCAGAAGGAGAGCTTTTAAAGTATAACTGCAGCAGATGAGTAAAGGTATTGGCCATCAGCTCTGTGAGATGAATACTTTCAGCTGGATAGAGCAATCACTATGGAGACCAGCTCAGCTGGGGCCAAGTGGTTTTAGGACTTGTTTCCCATCAGCCCTATCCCATTATAAATTAACTTTGGATTGAGTTTATGCTCTTGGTTGTGATCTCTTGATAGTCTGCGGGTTGGAATTGGCAGAGTGTACTTAAGTCCTACCCTTAACAAATGCTATGTAAATCAAGACCACGTCAGGAGGGAAGGGAAACGTATAAAGCATCTGGCTGCTCCAGTTTTATCTTTGCTAGAACAAGTGTGAGATTGTTGTTTCTTCTTCACTCTGTAGCAATGCTTATTAATTTTGGTTGCCCTCTACTGCTGCATCATGCCAGAACTTAAGTTTGTTGTAGTAGCTTCAATATACTGGTGAGTACTTTTTTTTTAAGGTGTTTTAATGACCATTAAACACTCTGTGGATGTGTATTTCAATAGACTTGGGAATGCCCTGTGAAACCTGGCTTTGTGCCTCTTTGGGCTGATTCTGGTATAATCTTCTTCATGTAGACTTTCTATAGGTTACCTGAGGTACTACTGTATGCTAGGTGATTGAAGGAACTCATTATTTTAGCTATATGTGCGTATATAGATGCTTTATTGTTTCTTCTAAGAAATTTGATAAAAGCCATCAGTGTTCTGATGTTTTTTGGGTTTCTTTTATTTTTCAGTGTTGTGGGGGTTTTGTTTGTTTTTTTGCAAATTTAGTGAATAATTCTGAAGTTGGTTATCACAGAAGAAAAGGAAAGTTAGTTTACTTGGCCCTGAACAAAAGACCCAATTCCTGTGCAGGTGGTTTACGTGGTATTATTACTGTAACTAATCATGTCCCTGGGCTCTCAGTTTCTAAAATGAACATTTATGTTCCTTTAAGTAGTTGCCATGGAAATCCTCAGCATGAACCTCATCAGTGAAGGCCTTATGGCAGATAACTTACGTCTATTACTTCTCTAAACACATCAGGCACTACAGTCAAAGGGGTTTTGTGAGCCTTTACAACACATGCACAAGAACTGCTACTTGTTTTAGCATGTGTTTCCTAACCTTGATTCTTCAAATCAGGTAAATGAATGTCAGATCCTATTACTGTGCATTTATTTGAGAAAGCAGTGCAATGAATTACAGAAATACCTTTTAGTTTCCAATCCCCTAAAGTATTTTCAGATGAACCTGTTTGTTTTCTAAAAACTTCTTCATGCTGAGCTTTTAGGAATACAAATATGGCAGAATTACAGACAATTGAATGTGTTCCATTGCTGTGCTGCAGAGCAGATGTAATCTTGGCAAGGGCAGGATCAAACATTAAAAGTGGAAAATTGGAATAGTCTTTCAGTTGGTAACTTGTCTTTGCTTAGATGACTAATGGGCTTATTTTAGATAATGCTTTAGATTACACTTAATTTTTAGTTGAATTCCCAAATAATGAGAAACAAGTTGGTTAACTGACTTTTTGAGATGTTCTCATTGCTCTCCAGTGTTGTCTTCTCCAAGTATCTGGATGTTAACTTTGATATCTGGAAGCTGTTCCTTTTCAATAGAATGCAGCTAATAATTTCTGAGTTCTTTCTATTCCTCTAAAGACTAACTCAGCTGTAGTAAGGGTGTTAAAGCACCAAATACTTTGTTTGTACGTCTTGAATATGATACATTATTATACTGAAGTTATAAACTGCAGGTTAGATGTGTCATATTAGAGTGTGCCATTTGGTAAGCAACCTTCATGTGCTGATGCAGTTTTACCATTGTGTCAGGCTTTAGCTATAATGCCTCTGTAAACAGAGAGCCACATTGTCCCCTGTTGTAGTGCTGTGAGCCCAGGGTAATTCCATTAGCTGCATACTTGCACAAATACAGCCAAGAATAGCATTTCTCCCAGCACAGGCATATGAGGAAATCGATAAAATGGGTTCAGTGCATAATGTTACAAAATAAATATGGAAAATAGCAGTTTAATGACAAAACACATGGCCTGTATAAAATAAGCCATAACATGGGTTTTCATAATATTTTCTGTAGTTTCTATGCATCTTGTTTTTAACCAAGATGAATATTAGTTCCTTTCACAAAGAGGATTTTATTAGCCCTGCAGGGTAAAGAACTTGCAGATGATTGTTCATATGATCATAGAAACTACTTATCTCTGTACAGCTCCCACTGCACTGATTTGGATGTCCTGGAAACAGCAGCTGTGCCCAATTTGGTGCCAATTGCAGCAAAGGACAGTCTGAAATACAGGTGGAGAAGGCACTTGTGGTGAGTTAAAGCCCTCAGATGAGCAAGGGCAGGAAAGAAGTTTGCCACCTAGCAGCTCCTCCCATAGTAGATAAAGGAGTACTTCATTCTTCTGAGCTTTCAGTATGTTTCTCTCCATTCACTATGTTCCTTTTTAAAACTAAGTCTGTTTAGCTTCCCCTGCCAGACACTCTGGCATGATTCCTCAGGCACTTAAATATCGTTGTGGATTTGGGCTTCCGAGCCTACATCTTATTTCGCACTGAGGGGGAGGAAACTTTGCAAGTAGAGTTAATTTTGCTATAGAGGAAATTAATGCAATGAAACCTTTCTATTAGATTATAGCTGATAATAAAATAACAACCCTTGGCCATCCATGAGGAACGTCTGTGAGCTGCATGGCCACGCTGCCTGAGATGCTGTGAAAAGGCTGGGTTAGGTGGAGCATCTAGTGTAGTTGGCTTCCAGTGAAGCCCAGGATAGTGCTTCCCTCTTATATGATCTGCTTTTTCTGTCCTCCAGCAGTGTGCATGGAGTGAATCCAACCCACAGAGAGCACAGATGTAGCTGCTTCATAAAAGCTTCTGAAACATCCTGTGTCTGACATAAATACAAATGACCTTTTGTTTCCATCTCTCTTACTGCCAATAACAGGCTAGTCATGTTACAAAATGCCAAGCACACCCGGTATGCTTGGCACAAACTTCACCAGTATGGGCAAGATACAACTAATTACTGCATAAAAATGCTCCTAAGTTATATATATATATAGGTGTGTTTGTGTGTAGCTAAATGTTTGTGTGTATATACACAATATAAATAAACTCTAAGCAACTATGCATAGGGGTGTTTGGGGGGGATGCAGAACACAGCAAAGCAACATAAGGATTATCGTGGTGTAGCAGCCTGATTTTGTTAACATGGTGGCATGAATCAAGGCAGCTGCATCTAAAATGGCAAAGATGTAAGCAGTGGCAAATTGCTTTAAGTGACGAATTGGGTGTAAATTTTCTAGCTTATATCCAAAAGATGGAAGAAATAGATTTAGATAGCTGAATGTTGTTGTTCGAATTGGAAATAGAAGCCAGAGTTGGTTGATTTCAAACTTTAAATCTGATGGGTTAAGGCAACCTGATTCCAGTGCTGGCTAAAAGTTTCTTGTCTTGGTTTAAAAGTAATCTAGTAGGTTTTGGTGAATAAAATATTGCAATGATTTCTTGTCATTCTGCAAAGCTTTTACTCAGTTCCATTCGGTGCTTACCATTCCCAGCAAGATACTGTCTGATAAGGGGGCTTGCCCATTGATTGTTTAGTAAGAAAGCATATCGGGTTTGAACCATGAGAGTTGTTAGTTACCAGTATCAGGAAGCAATTGGTAACTGTCACCATTTTTCTCAGGTTGTCATAGACAAAGCTGATCTGCCTGTGGTTCCGCAATCTGCTGATGCTATTTCCACAGGTTAAAATGTGTCGTTCACCTTCTTTTTGTCACATATGTCAAGGTGCTATAGACAGCTCAAATCACAGATGTGTTGAGGCAAAAGGTTGCCACTGGAACAATGGCTTTGGGATGATAACGTGCTTTCTATCAGCACTTCTCTTTTTACAGGGTAATATTTTCTGTAACTGTGTTTGGTGAGTAGCAATTATCTTCTAGCTCACTAGCAACACTGTTGTGCTTCCTGCATGGCTCAGTTGCTCTTGCTGCAGTACTGTGGAGCCGTACCAAAGCAGAAGGAAATGCCTCCAACAGCAGGCCCTGTAACTGTGATGTTCCTGCAGGACAGCAAAGATGTGAGTTTGATTTCCTCGAGGAGTTGTTCCTGCGGCTTCTATTCCTTGCAAGATTGGTCTTCTGGAAGTATTGGGTCAAAATGAGGTTCTAGATCCCTGGCTGTGCTTTGCAAGAAGAGAATGAGCTTTGCTTCATTCTTGGAAAAATAAAGTATGAACCCTGTGGCTCAAGGTAAGTGGCTCCCTGAGCACTGTGTACAGAGTGTTGTATGAATGACCCCGGAGGCATTTCCCTATGGTTCATCCATAGACAGCCCTGTGCTGTGTGTGCAGTTCTCTGCTTAGCCTAGCAGTTATTGTGGAGTCCATCTGGAGGTACCCAAATGTGTCTTCTGCATATTGTCCAGCTGCTGCCCTGAGGCTCTCAGAGGAAGAGCGAGATGCCAGAAAGCTAGGTAAGGTGCAATGACTGTATTTCAGGATCAAACCCCAGTGGTATTTTGAAATCATATGGTGAAGCTTTCCAGATTCAGTTCTACATTGTAATGTGTTTAGCTGCTTTTCTCAATTGCATCATCAAATTTATTTTGAAATCATAAAGCATACAGTTTGAGATTATGGGAAACACAATATAGAAGAGTTTAAGTCTGCTATAAGTGAAGTACAAGCTTCATCACCTACATGCTTTAGCATTGCCTTCTAAGCAAACTAGTTCCCTTCAAGGGGAAAAACATTGAAACATCTTTAAATATTTTTGCTCTAGTTTTTCTCTGATGTAGTAAAGATGTACCCAAATTCCTCACTGAGCTGCAAATGTGCTTATGCTTAGACTACTTTGTCATAGCCGTGGTATCTTTCTCAGTGGCTTATAAGGTTATTTGACATAGTATCTTAGAACGCAAATAATTTTTCTCCAACTTCAGTGTATTTTATCTCCCAAACCAGGGACATAGTTTTTCAGTTAGCTTTTCAGTGGCCATACGCATGCACCTATTTATCAACTCTTAAGAATGCAAAGCAGTCTTAAAATCTGCTAGCATGTGGCTCTGATGCAACTTACAATGAATTACTAGGCCAAAGATCTTGGAGATGTACTTAACCTAGAGCAACAGCAACTTAGAATTGTTCTGCCATTTATATTAAATTAAAAGTCAGACTTTTTGTGCACTTCCACAGTTCCTGTACGATACTGAAAACTGCTGACTGGATACAGCATAAAATCTTTCTGTACCAGATAGTGCTAGGACCTGAAGGTCAGGCATTTACTCTGAGTGGCAGGGCAGATATTAACTTTGATCTCTTCATTATTACTTTAAAATCAACAGTTTTTCTTTGGGTCTAACCAGCTATTATTCAGCTTACTTTGATGTTGAAGAGTAGCTCTACAAGTGCTTGTGCATTCAGTCAGAAATGGACCAGGAGGTGATGACCCTCATTTAGTGTGAAGTGTCCGTTCAGTGCACTCTGGATTATTAACTCAAAAGACAGCCCAAAGCCCTGAACTCTCTGCATTATGAGCATGAGCTGGTTTGTAGGAGTTTGTTAAATAACTTCTGTAGTTTTTCTTCCTTTACTCATATGCAGTGATGGTGGGAGGGTTGCTTTCTGTGCATCTGTTCTACAAAATTAAGTGTGGCTGGAGAGTTGAAATCAGAGTACAATGAGTATTTTGAACAACAGAATTAAAGCATTTATTATTTTCATGCCACAAGATACAATTGGTTTACAGGTGTAAAGTCTGTGTGGGGCTGAGGAAAGTGTTGACTACAACACACCTTATTCTACCAGTTTACTGATCCACCTTGTCTAGTTCTCTGCTTCTGGTAGATTTTGTTACTTCAAAGGAGCAAGCAAGAGCTAAAAATAGAGCAAACATGGAGGAAGAAGAGTTCCTCTCTTGACTTTTGCAAGCTGTCAATTTATGCACTGCAAGATGAAATGTAGTTGGCATTTCATCATTGTCCTGTCTTAACTGTCTTGTGGGGGGTTCTTTTTTGTTTGGTTGTTGTTTCTTTTTAAATTGAACAAGCTTGACCTCTTCTGTTGATGTATGTTCACTACATGATCTGTGAGAGTCATTGTTTTCCTTGTAGTGTTCTCAGACCCACAAACATGCATGTTTTGCATGAAGTTGGTTTTTGTAGGCCTTGTTTCAGTATTACAGAAGCAGCTGGTGAAGGCTTAGGCTTTATTTACTGTGGCAGGATTATTTCTTTCTTCGGTATTATGATTCCTTCAAGTACTACTAGTTGTTTTGAACCAGTGCTGATGTGTAATATAACTATGCAAATCAACATAGTTTTGTTATGGCCTTATACTTTGGCACTTAACAAGGAGAAATATAGTGAGATGCTATCAATTCGTTTCTGTAATCCATACAAGTCAGCATAGCTCAATGTAAGAGCATAAGTGCCCTATCAGGTCAGACCTGTCAGCGCAGTGGCGATAGGAGTCACTAAATACTTTAAATATTTTTGATCTATATTGCTAACTTAGATGAACTGAAAGAATGACTGTAAGATGTAAGTTACTTGCTCAATTTGTAGTACTGTAATAGTCATAGTATCATAGAACAATTCGGGTTGTAAAGGACCTTAAGATCATTTAGTTCCAACCCCCCTGGCATAAACTGGGACACCTCACACTAAACCATGTCACCCAGTGCTTCATCCAACCTGGCCTTGAACACTGCCAGGGATGCTTATATCATTCATTACGTGGTTTAAATGTTATAATAATAGAAAACAAAATATATCAATAGATAAAGAGGAGTGGTTTATATTTCTCTTTACAGAATTTACCCATTCTTTCACTGGGATTAAACACATTAAAGGCACTGAACAGCCACAGTCTACCTTGATACTTTACTCAACCGGCAGGATTGGGCCACATCACCTTTTCCCATTTGAAGTGAAGGGGAGAGCTCCTACTGATTTCCAGCTTAGGTGAGATTTAGGCTTGGAATACCTGTCTACAGACATCTGTAGGTAGACTCAAACTCTTTTTTTTGTGTCTTTCTGAGCTTTCCAAGTCAGCTCCAGTTTGTGATTATGGATAATCCTGCATGTGTTTGAAGGTAATAATTAATTTCTGAAATATGGTGTATGTATGGCTTCTGGTATGTGTAGGTTTTATGGCAATGCTGCTTAGAATATATGTTTGTATAAAGGCTTTACTTTTGAGTCTTGGCAAATCAGTGGGCAACAGATGGACTGTCTGTGCAATACTGTACTAATAAGGTTAGCATAATCTGCCAAAATTTAGTAAGTTTATTAAGTACTAAGTGACACAATATCTCTATAATTCTGATAGAAAATGAGTGCTCAAATTGGGATACAGGTGCACTTTGTATAGAAGGAGCTGTAAGGAAGATGCCTTGTATATGCATAGGATATGGTTTTGTGATGGTGTGGACATGCATGAACAAGCACGTTGTCAACAGGAGTGCATTAGGGAACGTTGCAGACAACATAACATGCCTAACTAAGCTTTTGCCACTAACCTGAGTCTGATATTCATCTTTATTAGCAGCAAAATCCCCACACTGTGATTCCAAAAACCCTGGTGACAAATTACCTACTGAGGTAACCACACTTAGACAGAAACAGCTTCTAATAGCTGAAAGGACTCCAGGAACCAAACATGCATCTGGCCAGCTTCCTCATAAGCAGAGCAGCACAGGTACATCTAATTTAAAGGTACCATTATTGGGGCAGTTTACAGTATTTTTAAGACAGAGGAGGGACAAAACACCTGGGTAGAATTGATGTGGGTAGAATTCATGTGTTCAAGCACAGGTTGTCATAAAAGGACTTCATCATAAATATCGTTTGAGTGGGGCCTTAATTGTAAATCCTAGGAGGTGTCTAATCCAGAGGTACCTTCATTATTCTTTCTGCTTCTGGATGGGTGAAAGCTGTTGATTATTCTTGACATTGTTCTACATGTTCCTGTGGTTTATGCACTTACAATTTGGTGTGCAATACAGAAATATTTCTGTGGCTACCCCCTGATTGGTGGACTGAAAATGTAACATCCTGGTACCCTGAATTCCTCAATGATAGCTGTTTGCTCAAGGAGAAAGCAATTCTGCACACATGCCAAAACCAAGGATCATCAGATAAATGAGTCCCTTTTTCAATAGGAATGTTGTAGCTCCTTTTCATGTGTGACACCTCCAATAGCCTTAAGGAGTAGGGTCACTTTCTCAAATTAGGTTCCCTGTTGTTAGGAGGATGTAGCAAAGTTCTGATGTATGCTTTACTAGGAAAGCCACTGAGCTTACATATAAGTTAAAGCCAAGCCACCTGAGTCTTTCCCACCAGAAGAATGAAAACTTGGAAATAACATCCCAACTTAATAAGTTTTGCAGATGATAGATGTATTTTCTGAACTTCATTAGCATTACAAAAAAAAAAAAAGGCAAGAAATGGTAACTTTTTTGTTCTTTTGACATATCATTGGTAATACCTGCAGATATTTAAGCAGCCTGTTTGCTGGTGCTAATGTGAAGGACAAATAAAAACAAACAGCCCAAAACCAACCAACCAGAACCCCCACCAAACCAGCCTCCCTCTGGAGGGTTCCTGGAATAAAAGCAGGAAAAGATAACTTGACCCTTGTTATTTCTGCAAGAAAAATCATTGTTCAAACAAAGCAGCACTTAGAAACCCATTATGATATTTTTTTCTGCTCCTTTGTTCCCAAACACGCTTCTTGGGCTACTCTGACTTGAGATTTCTGCTGCACAGGAATGCTCATGACCCAGGTGCTCCTGTGTTAGTTAAATTGCAGTGCTATGTTCTTCATAACACAGAGGCAGCAGAAAGCATGGGATGTGCGGCACGTCACTGTGATTGATATTGCATTGCTGGAGTTGGTAAACTGATGTTACCTGAAGTCAGTGTAGCAGTCATCTAAGTAATGCTTGATGTTGCTGCAGGTACTGCTTCCTCCTTTACTAACACACCTTTCCTCTCATTCACAAAGTGCTATGATCTTCTAGCAGTGTTTTGGTTTTTATAGGGACTTTTAGCCAAATATCTCAGCAAATCTGCAAGTTACAACCCACTAAAGCTCTCCCACTGTGGGCTGGGTAACTAATGTTATACCCAATTTATTAGAAATGACAACACTGAGACAAAGAAGTGAAGACTGTTACTTAAGCAAGCATAAAAGTATGAGTCCTGTCTCCTTTTCTACATCTTATGGCAGAGACTTGCATTTGAGAAGCCTTTCACTTATTCTTGATAGCATCATATACATTATTATATAAGTAATCCTGATACTTGGATCTGTTTTCATTTCTTGTCAGGTAAGAATTATTGTTCTGTTTGGTTTTTTAAACAAAATTATTGATTGAAGATTTAGTTGAAATTTTAACTACTGGGGTTGGGGGGAAGTTTTAGCTGGACACAGCACTTGACTCCAATAATTCACTGTAATCATTGGCTTAGACTAATCACATTTCCAGGTATTCTGACTAGCAGATCATTAAGACAAGACAAGTAGGTTAAAACTTAGTTATCATCCAAGTCAGCTGACACAGGAGCTAGGAATAAGGCTGCTTGCGCTTTGGATCCTGAGCAATGCAGAGAGCAACACATTCTTCTGTTCTTTTCCAGTAGTACCTAGAAAAATAGAGAGATGATCCAGTGTGTATGGGGGGAGCCACACACTCAAACCAATAACTATAACATTGATGTTGCTGAGAAGTAAGAGAAAATGAGCAAGTTCTGTTCTGAATATACTTGTTCTCTTTGCGTATTGGCCTATCTTGTGATATTTAAGGAAATTATTCTGCACCATCACCAACCTAAGCCAAACATCATGATGTGGTGAGGAAGAATGTATGTCTACTTATAGGTGAACCAAGCAGGAAGGTATCTGTTCTGATCTTGGTGACAGGAGGGTCTGAACAGAATCACTTCAGTGCAGGTATTATTTTAACGAAATCAGTATCTACAAATTCAGTAGTATTTGCCTTGTGGTTGTCTCTCTCATGTTAGCTATTTCCAATGTCCAGAGATCAGTCAGGGTGCAAGTGATACGTACAAAAGGGGCCTGCTTCAAAGATAAGCGCCTTAATGGTAGCAGGTCTCTGCATGTGCAGCATGCCATGACTTTGAAAACACATGTTCATCTGTTGCACTGGAGGACTGCGGATTAATTTAAGTGATTTCACAGAAATGATGGAAGTAATGGTGAAGGGTGGAGGTGACTACATGTTGGAATCGGAGGTGCAGTTTCAGCTCTTTCAGCAAATGTTTTCAGTGCTGTGCAAAAGGAGCAAACTACTACCTATGAGATTTTTCCTGTAGGAAAGAAGGCCTTTTTTGTCATCTGCCTATAATCTCCTGCATTGCATTACCAGTGAATATACATCATCCTTCATCCTCATAGTGGGCACTTTATCAGCTTACACCACTCATTATGAGAGTTGGCAAGCCCTATCCCTTTCCATTTCCCCTGGAAACTAATTTTTTTTGTTCCTTTTCATATACCCTGTGTGTCATGATTATGAAACAGCCATATGCATCCTGCTCCAGGAAGAGAGCTGGGTTCTTAGTCTGAACCCCAAATCTTTCTGCACTGAGGTTGATTAAGCCCAGCCTGAAGCCTAGAGGATCTGCTGTGATTGCCAGTGGGTGAACTTGTCAGTCTACCTTTATGAATAGTCTTTTGCATGCTGCTTTTTCTTGGTAGTGCATATCTTTTTTATTTTCCCCAGTTTTAATCCTACGAGGTGAACTAGAATGAACATCTAGCTTTGTTTCCTCCTGAAGACACTTCTGCCCTGAGGAATAATGTAGGCTATTGCAAATCCACAGCCTTTACAGGTACTGTGTTTCTGCACCAGCTGATGTGCAGCCTGGTGTGGACCCAATACACATTTTGTTGAAAGATGAGAAATCATGCATTGAACCGCTTCATCTCTACTCACATAGTCTGGGCACGGACAAGCAGGCTGTAACCAGCAGAGAGTGTTAGAGTTGTACCATCCATGGTAACAGTTGATCTGCCCTCCTGAAGAGAAAGAACAGATAGGCAGCTTTTAATTTTCCATGTCCTGTCACCAGCAGAAAGAAGATGCTGCAGGAGAGTAAATCTTTGCCACTGAAAGAGCAATTTAAATCTGCTCTGTTTCGTGAGGCCTAGCTAAATATTCAGCTGCTCCTCCCTGTCGGACACTATTAGCATCAATCAAAACATGGTTCATTGTTCCCCATCATAAAGCAGCAACCCAATGCCTGACTCTTGGTGGTACAATGCTACCAATTTAACCTAGCAGCCTGCAAGCTGGTACAGCTCTGGAAATAACAACCTTCTCCTATCTCAGGCTCCTCTTCCACTTTTCTTATTCCTAATGTCTTGTTAAGTCTTGAGAAGCATCTCACAAATCAGCAGGGAGCTGATAGAAATCACTCATAGGAGCACATCCACACTGGAATGGATTCACCATTGTCTTGTCAAGGAGAGGAGCCAGGCTCTTGCCAGCAAGAAGGTCTTGATAGCAGAGATGCTGTCTGCTGCAGTGTAAACAAATGGCTTTCAATATTTTTATGTCTTTAATCGGTATTTGATGGTCCCTGTGAATTTGAACAGAACAGGAACTAATAGAAATATCCTCTTCCAAGCTCCACTCCCCCAAGTCTAGGCTGGCTGTGAATGAGAACTAGCTCTTCTCTGTTTTCCCCTTGGGCTGCAAATCTTTCCTAGAAGCCAGCTGAACAAAAGACATTTGGATCACTTCCCACTGTGCTTCAGTGTAAACAAGCTCTCAGGCTTTTTAATTGATGTATTCTACCTGCTTTCACTTCGACTACATTATATCATTTGTCCTCATATTGAAGAATAGGTGATGCTTTATTATCACTTGGAGGCATTCTGATATATTTACAGGATATACCCAGTGGAGGATGTATTAAAATCCCCACCAATATCTGATGGAGGATGCCAGTATCTCTGTCTTCAATGTGGAAGATGAGGAAACAGACTTGTTATGGTGGCAATAGTTTACAGTTATTTTTCATGATAAAGCTGAAGGGTAGTGCCTGCGGATGATCTTTTCTAAGAGAAGGTAATCGTCTTAATTTCTGTTGCTGGTGCTAGAAGTCTTTACTACTATTTAGTCTGAACTGAAATGTGAACTTGTTCAGTAACAACTGTGAATTGCCACATACCAGCTGCCATATCCAGATATCAGAATTCTTCTTGCTTTTCTCAGTTGTTCCTGGTCCATAAGCTATAACCTTGAAAGAAAACAGGGAATAAATGTAATGGATTCATCCCAGTGACCGAGGTGTACATATTCATCTTCCAACAGGATTTAAAAATTATATTTTTACAGAAAAATATTCATAGAAGATGATATTATTTTTACAGACATAAAATTCACATTACGTTTGGTGCTCTCATATTGATTCCTACTGATAAAAAGGGAACTGATCACACCTGCCACTCCTTCTGCTCCTCTGCATCCTCACTTATCTTTTCCTTCTGCCTCCTCCCACTCTCGGCTTTGCATCTCTATCCTTCCTGCTTCTGTTCTTGGAACAGGCACTTCCTCCTCATGAACTCTAGACCCTGACAAGAGCCTGTTGAAGTAGAAAAGATTCTTCCCTAAGCATTAACAGAGCTGCAGACTGGACCTTATTTTTCTCATTATCTGCCCTTTCTGTGTTCTTCCTGACAGTCCCACACTGTCACTATGCTGTCAAATGTATTGCATTCTTCAGGGTGTGAGTCCAAATAAACCAGGGAAGGAATATGTTTTGCAAACTATTGTGCATACAGCACAGATATCAAATGATGACAGCTTAATTTACTACCA
The DNA here is from genome assembly GCA_002631895.1 of Agapornis roseicollis. NCBI lineage: Eukaryota > Metazoa > Chordata > Aves > Psittaciformes > Psittacidae > Agapornis > Agapornis roseicollis. The sequence goes on from NDXB01014732.1 coordinate 166,462, forward strand.
GACTAGACTGTGTTTGGCTAAAGCGAAGTGACATTGAGAAGTGCAATGCTTATTGCAGCCCAGGCTCTCCAGTGCTGTCTGGTTTTCCTTATTTCCACTTCATGTAGATTGAGGGGGAAGAAAAGAAAAATGTAATGACACCCCCAGCTTAGACTTGGTTAAGCTATGCTGTTCAAACACACCGGGAAGCCGAGCACACTCGAGTAGTATTTGAATCATGCTGGTATTTCTGATTTGGTAGCTATGGAAGGGCTGGGGGTGGAATAAGCAAGCTGTTTCAATCCCAAGGAAATGAACAGAAATAAGGTTCAGGTTAATTCTGTGAATGGAACTATCTGAGTTAGGAAGCCTCTGCCCTAAGATAGTCAAATCAGTGGATGAAGACAGGCACTTCCAAAGAGCAGGGTAGGTTAAGACTGAGTTGTTCTGTAGGGGTGCATGGCTTTCTCTACTGACTGCCTGTTGTTCCTAGGCCTGGATTCAGTCTGGACAGTAGGCAGCTACTATTTATCTTTAAAAATACCCCTCTCTTTCAGAGAAATTAGACCTTCCTACCTCTGTTTCAAAGTTATCTCCAAACATACTCAAGGATTTCTTCTGCTGTATTTCACCACGATGATCATTTAACCAGCCTTGGAAGGAAAATGGCTCCATAACAGAGTTGAAATTTAGAGGGAAAGGTGTTTCTTTCAGGATTTCATCTGTAAGGAAGGTGAAGGGTGATCACTGATGCTTGCTTCCCTTGATCTTTGCAAATGTTTTACTATTACTTACAGCTTGAAGCGTTCAATTTACAGATACCATCTAATCAAAAGTCAGTTGTAACAGTAAAGAGTGCTACGGTCAGGACCTAAGGTTGTAAGATGCATGTATTATGTATGTATCTTTATGGGGTGGCTTCTTCCAAGATGTTGCCAGAAGTACTGCGCATCCACACTTGATAAAAATGCATTCAAACAGAATGCAATAGACTAAGTAGTTCTTCTGGCACAGTCTTAATTTTCTTTCAGACCAATTTTTGTGCAGATAAAATCTGGGCACTTTGTTAAGCGACCCCTTGTATCCAGCCCCATATAAGTGGAATTAGGCCCATAGAACCAGCTTACTCTACATCTTTTACATCGTTAGTACTGGCTTTTATGTTGTTTCTCCTTTCTGTGTTTTCAAATACACTGACCACAGTGAAGCAAACAGATTATCACAGCCTTAAATTTCATAAAATGCCTTTTCTGTGCTGTTCCTGGAGTTGCAGCTGGACTTAATTTCCAGTAATTCTCCTTCATAACTGGTTTGATTTTAAATAGCTGGACTCTGAATGCACTTCCAGTGCAGCTGGTGACGTGCAAGAATTGTGATGTGTGCTACTGGTAGATGAAATGAGCTTTAGTTATATACCAGCTTATGGTGAAGTGCAGAGGCAGCACAATTGCCTTAGCGATCCCAAGTACTTTGTTCTGAGACGCCATAGGGGAACACCCCTGTCATTATTTCAAGTAATAAGGCCAACTAGATGCTGGAAAAACTCACTAGATGGCTCTCTCAAGTGTGTTGAGGTAATAAACTCTCAGCCAAATCTGTCTCTGTACTAGTAATAGTAGGTCATTTTAAAGTATTCACTATGCAGTGTTCTTCTGGTTCTTTTCTCAAGTTTTCTTCCACTGCTCTGCAGTGCTCCAAATGTATCATTTCAGTTTTCCATGGAAGGCCATTTTGTATGCAATATATATTCACTTTTTGAACAAAATGTGATGCGGTCAGTGCCTCCAAGGGATAGCAGTGTACTGAATAAACAACTGCTGTTTAATAGATCAGAATAAGCACTGGCTGGCTGCATCCATGTCATGGAATCATAGAATAGTTCAGGTTGGAAAGGACCTTAAGATCATCTAGTTCCAACCCCCCTGCCATAAGCAGGGACACCTCACACTAAAATGACATGCCCAGACAACCTGAATGGGATGAACCTTTGTATTGTAGAAGCAGGTTTTTGTTATTCAGATGTCTTCTCTCTTCTATTAAAGGGAAGAAGTCAACATGTTTCTGCAAATGATTTGTCTTGGCAATGCCTCTATCAGGACAAACTGGAAGCAATCTGAAGAAATCTGCAGCAAAAGAATAACTTTTTTTGTTTGAAAGCTTTTTTCCTTCAAGTTTTTTGTTTTAAAGAGAGCTTCCTACTTTTCCATTATTGCACACCAATACTTAACACACTTTTATTAGAAGCAAACTCCTCCAGAGAAATGAAGAAGGGCCAGAAAGAAAATTAAAATCTTTACATTAGATTTATTCTAATCTGGGTCTTGAAATATTAACAGGATCTAGTCTGAACATTCTGTACCTCATCATTTAACAGTACTACAAAGCAGTTTTAAGGTCACTGAGTTATGTTCACCTTGCAATATGTCTGTCAGTTTTTGTTTTTTCTTAATTTTTCCAGGTTTATAACATTTGCTTTGGAGGTGATTAGGAATCTTATACACTTAGTCCTTAAGTTATGGATATGCTCAACTACAGCTTTATTGGAACATTGTTCTTTGGCTAGGGACAACAAATTAAAGGCCTAAAATATTATGAGATATATTCACACAAAGCAGAGGAGAAGAAAAAAATAAAGACATTTTATCAGGAGGTGCTCAGGGAATTAGTATCCCAATAGATTATATATTTCATTAATAGTAGCAATCTTTACCTCCTGAAGTAATATAAAGACAATAGAGTTTTGGGGGGTTTTGGTATCAGAATAAAACAAGTTACTCCTGAATTCAGAAAAGCCTTTTGAAATACAAAAAATTACCTTTGGTAGGGCTTCCTACTAAAATGCATGCCCTAGGTGAGATAGTTACCCTGTAGGGCAAGAGAGAAATACCAGAATGGCATGAGTATCCTGCTCAGCTCAAGGGGATACATCTCCACAGGTCAAGAATTCCAGCATTATGCTATTTAGATATTATTGCATATATTTCTGCTTAGCCTGTACTTTAGCTTTGAACAGTATTTCAGGTTATGTACAGTTGATGTGTCTCCAGAGTTCTTATGTTTTAATAATACTGTGAGACAACATGTTTAATGATGGTAGAGGTAAAAATATATCAGCACAATGCAAGACGACAGCAGTTCTAAGCTAGCTAGCTGAAAGTCTTGCATATCTCCAAGTAATATATCAGTGAGTGGAACATCAAATCTAGTATTTTCTTACGTGTTCAGGAGATCCAATTAAATAGTTTAATAGCAAAATCCAATTTTTTTTGTAGATCATTACTATTAAATATTCATAACACAGCAATCCATTCTTTATGGGCTTTACAGCTCTTTTCAGCTTTCAATTAGAATGTGATGATACCATGTTGAGCTCAGGAAGACATGTTTACTGAATGAATTTGTAAATAATTTAAAAAAGGAAATGACAGGTCTTAGAGGAATTTGATTTCAGTGACTAGAGACTGGACTGAGACTAAGAATATGAAGCTGTGCAAAACTGGAGTGAACACCTTGCAGGGAAACAGCCAGTGAACATACAGTTAGTTACTGCCTCACCAGAGGTCATCTAAGGAAGAGTTTGAACTTGCTGGGAGTACTGCACTTCTGATAGTAATAAAGAGGACTGCCACTGGCCTACAAGGTATATGAGGGTGTATTTGCTTACTCCAAACTTGCATGTTACATAGAAGCTCCCTCTTCCCTACCCCTGTGATGTGCCTAAGCTCTCTTGACAAGAAATGAGACCATGTCATTCTCCCAGAGTGTTATTTCTTGAGACCTACTGTCCCCAAGCTCTTCCACAAATCTTGTTTCTTCAAGATTTATTGCAAAGGAAGAGAGCAATAAAGCACGTGAAATATAATATATTGAAATAATGTCAACTCTCAAACTGATCACGTGTTGCCCTTATGAAATGCTAGATTTTACAGTGACATGCCATCTTTCATTTATAGGCAGCACATTCTAGGTGGAAGAATCTTTAAATCACCTGATTTGCTCTTACTAATTATAAAAGCCCTTCCATTCTAAGTCCCTGTGCTGCCTCAAAAGGTCTGTCCTTGCATGCTGTGACCTCATCTCCATGCAAGGATGTGAAAAAGTCCCTTACGAATGGTGCCTTCCTCTGCCAAAGCAGAAGACATCCTTATCCAAAGTAAGCAGTTGGTTCCTTTTTGCTTTTTTACCCTTTTAACTGAGTGTAAAATGGTCCAGACTGGGGATAAAGAGCTCACAAGTTACTTTAGCATTATGTATTCATTTCCTTATTTCTGCTTTTTAATCATCCCTTCTATCTCTTAAAGAATACTGCATCATAATGAACGGTTCTGATGTGACAGTTCTGCAGCGGTTCACATTTAACTGCCAATGCCAGCAGTAACATATACCCTGAGGTGTTTTCTCTCATATGTGCATACCTAATTCCTATGAAAAGTCTGCTTTATTCTCCATATTAATGGAAATGTCAGTGAGACCAGTTGGACTTTAATACCTCTGCAAATAAAACGTGTGGACTGAGGGACATAATTTCAGGTTTGAAAAAACAAATAGTTAGCTCATTCCACATAACAGTCTAGTGTGAAATCACTGATGGTGACTGATTACTTTGGAGATAGTTGGTTCATTTCACTGATGTGGAGTATAGATGCAGAAACATTTAGCTAAACATGCAGCACTCACTTGGTGTAATCATGCGTTTCCCTGTGTAATTGTATTTGGTTTTGTAGCATGACCTGGGTATTGGCATGACTGGTAATTTATGACTTGTCCCTGGTAATTATTGCTAGGCACGTTCCTCTGTATCATTAAATCTATGCTGGAAACAAAAGAGCAGTATTTATTTTTCTAATTGAAACAAAAAAGTTTGAGGGAAGGTTTGAAAAATGCTTTTGCAATAAAGAAATGCAGCCTCTTTAGAAGGAGATCTCACCAGCCAGAGGGAAGGGAATAAATTAGAACAACAACATTGCAAGATATAGTCCATAATTCTGTTTCAAGGCTTTTCCTATCTAGCTAAGTCATTGTAATTAAGAATGATAAATACTGACTGTGTTCCAATCCTAGAATCTTGAGTCTTACGTTTTGTTTTTGAAGCTGTTTTTTATATAACTGTAGGCACTTCATTAATTGTGTGTAACTTCTGCTTCCATATGAGAGGAATAGGATATTTCAGTGTAGCAAATGTTCAGACCTCACTGCATTTGTGAGACAAGGGTTTGTACAGTGTGTGTGAGCTATTCCTACTAAACAGTCTTAGAAACGCTAGTGAAAATGCCAGACTGACTCCATTAGTGAGTTTTCTGTTTCAGAAGTTGCTGTCTGGGGAGCATTTAAGAACATAAGGAAGAAAAAAGCTGCCTTATTAGAGAAGACATACCTGCTGTGAAACTGCTCTGAGCTTCACAGCTCTGAAAAATATTAGGGTTTTTTCCCACTAAAGTCTGAACAGAAAGGAAAACAACTTTATAGGGCATTTATTCCAATTTCTCTGATAGGTTTATTATATACGTTATCTGCTAAAGGTCAGTAGTGACTTGGTTCCCATGGTGAAGCATTACAAGAGCTCCTGAAGATTACGGTTTACGTTCTGCCTTTCTTTGAGGAGGCTCAGCTGAGAAGCATACTTCTTCCTGGAGATTTTGGGGTTTGTTTTTGTTTGACTGGTGTGTTTTGCAGTTCTGGGCTCTGGGAGCCTAATGAACTTCCCGAAACATCCATGGCTCCAGAGAACATGGAATCTGCAGTCCTGGTTTTGGGATGATGTGTTGTAGTTTGGGATTAAAAAGTTTAGCAGAAATCTTCATATGGCAAATTGTAGCAGCCATACTCCAGACATTGTAATTCTACTTTATTTGTGCATTAAATGGTGGTGATAGGTTGGTTTGTCCAAGACCTTCATCTCCAGTGCTGGCTGTATACTCACTGGGGACCAGTGTGGTGTGGAAAGTTGTTAAATATGGAGGGAGGGGAAATAGATGAAGCCAGCAAGACATTGTGTGGATATACAGGTTTGGAGATGCACATTAGATGATTCTGTTCCCTTCTACTTTTTGCAGTTCAGGTGGGCTTCAGGAGAGATATGGAAAGGACTTGGGAGTTACTTAAAGGTTTTAGATACAGCGGGATAAAGATGAACAGTGTATTTATGTCGGCATCTTTGCCAGAATAGAGACCATGAGGATGAGATGAAAAAGGAGTAAATTCAAGTTGTTGATAAGGTATCGGAACAGTGTTTCAGAGAACTGTACAAGTATGGTGGGTCTAGACAGCTTAAAACAATTGTTGCTCTGTGACAGTTTGAATACTGTTGTGTCCTGGAGGCCTCTGGTGGTTGTTTGCCAGGTAAATTACCTAGAGGAACACTCATTAATATCTAAATGCTTATATGCTGTTTCTTTTAATATAAGTATTCGAAGCAGAAACAAGTAATACAGAAAGAGCAATCTATCTAGATATGTTTGAAGTCCTTAAAAGTTGAAAAGTAAATCAAAGAGAATCAGTCAGTTTTCTAAACATCTTCATAGCAAATAAAACATCAGGGTTTTCTTATTTTCGGCTATTAACACTCTGGTCTTTTGATCTGCTTGTTTTTATACACCAGTGAAATGAGACTGCAGAGGTTGCACTGATTTAGCTACAGAGGATTAACAGCACAGAAGCTGATTATTATAGTGCTGAGCTCACCCTTATAACTTGTTTAATAGCAGTTCTGAAACCAGAAAACATTTGTTTATAGACGATGCCCTAGGCTATATGGTACTTCTACTCCAACTGACTGAAGAAATTACCCAGTTTTTCATACTCATTCAGACCCATAGGTTTTGTCTGCTCTGAATCACAAGCATCAAACTGTGCTGTATTCTAGCAATACCAACCAGATTTTAAGTCCAGACTGTAAATTACCCTAGATACACCTAAAACTGATGAAAGCTTTGCTAGTGAAGTCAAGAAAAGCTCAGGACTTGGGTGTTTGGTGGTTTTTTAAAAGCAATTGGAGCTTGATTGATTCCATTTATAACTTTGCTCTAGGAGTGAGCTGCAATCAAGGGTTTCTTTCAAAATGTTTGCTTTCAATTTTGTTCCATTTCTCTTAAAAAGGTGAGGCCCTTGTTCAGGCTTATATAGAGATGAACCTGAAAGCGCTTCATCTGGCACTTTTAAACTGATGGGATTCAGAGGAGAACCTTAAAGAAAAGGCTGAAAGACAGCCCCCTGCAGAGGCCAGCTTGCATCTTGTTAAAATATATCTGAAGTGAAACATCATGAGAAACTGCTGGTAGCCTGTTATGTGTTAAAAGATCATGCTGGTTGTTGAATTCTAGTTCTTAAAGACAACGAGAGCTGCTGAGGAAATAAATCCAGAGCATGATTTCTCTATCAGTTGAGTATACCTCCAGAAGGAACATATCACCAGCTTACTCATATCTCAGTTTGTTGGTTTGAGGTTTTTTAAACACAAGTCTCACTGACAGCAGCTGCTAGCTGAAAGTTCTGTAACCAAAAAATGTGGGGTATTTTCCTCATGTATAAAACATCATTGAGACTTTGAGCTTCTTATTGTCCATGAAACTGAAAATTGGAAAACTGGAGCTGTTCCCCAGGCTACAAGCCTGCTGTGTAGCTTTGTTTTGCTTATAGCAAGAGTGAAGCCAGGAGTGTTTCAAATATGTCTTGTCTTGACTTAGTAGTTTATCCAAGAGGAGAATCCATTCAGGGGTGGAAGATGTATTGATCTCTGAGCACAATAACTGTGTTTACTTGTTTGTTTTTCTTTTGTTTTGTTGAAAAAACCCTCTTTTTTTCATTTTTGATAGAAGTCTCTCACACCTTTTGGGAGTTTTACAGCTTTTGACCAAATTGCAGTGAAAGAGCTTCTGTACTGGATTTATCAGTAACAGTTTCTCAGAGTTCTGTGTTTAAAAGCCAAGTGTCAAGATATACCATATCTTCTGATTGTCAGGCTATTTAGCTCTAATCTGAAAAAAATATTAACAATACAAATCTTTCATGCTTTTTTGTCCTGTACTGATGTAATTTGGTACTGATACATAAGCTCTCAACTGGGACTCCTGAGGGATGCTGATAGGAAATCACTGCATTGAACAAGGATGGTATGTGTGAGATGGTATTTTTTTTATTACAGCAGCATCTAGAGGCTTCATCTGAAACTGTATTTCCTCTGCTAGATTGTATGAACACAACAGTGAGAGACAGTACCTGCCCTACCTACACCCCTACCCCCCTACTGAAAACCCCAACTAAACCAAACCATCAACACCCAACCATGTCACATGGGAGACGTGCTCAACTTAAAATAAGATCAAATTAAAATACACACATTTTGATGGTTCATATAAAGAAAATTCAGATCTTGGTGATGACAAGACTTTGTTTGTAAGAAACGCCAAGCCTTTTTCGCAGAGGTACATTTCCTAGTCAGTAAAAGCCGATGCCAAAAGCTGGTTCAGTTACACAGTTTTTCAGGCAGGGTTTAGCACTTCCTAATTGCAAGGACTTGTAATGTTGTTGTTCAGTCCACAAGACTCTTCTGTGGACTCTTCATTTGGGTGACAATGACTTAGTTACCTATTTTTACTAAAGTTTATGTTCATACACCAAGAAATCCTTTCCCCAGTTTTAGGACTTGAGTGAGAACTTTGTTTCATTAGTGACTGAGATGGCAGACAGTGACATTTTTATAGTGACTATCAAGCTGAGAAATGGGATAGATGTGGGAATTATGTTCCACTGGAGAGAGTATTTCTCTAGGAGAGTATTTCATGAAAATCCTCTTACTTGAGATATTTGGGAATGAGTATGGAAGCTAAGGACAACTGGTTCCAAACCCTTTTTTAGGGAGGGGAAGGGCAATTTAACCTGTGACAAGAGCTATGGAATTTAAGTTACGAGTGTGACTAAAGGATGACGTGACAGTTTGTTATGTGGTTGTAAGAGTAGCATAGCTGTGTATTAGAGCTATGCATGTGTGCACATACAGTGTACCTTAGTCATGAATATCCTGGTTGGTGCAGAATGTGCTCCAGTCAGTCATTTGCATACATAAACAACAGACTGATTTGAAACGGCAAACGCAGTTGAGCAGTGGGATTGACTCAGCTGGTGGCCTTCAGAGCAGCATTTGGTTCACTGGTGCAGGAACTCTCCAGGTGGGAATCAAGGGTTGTCCTGGAGATCCCAGAGGCAGCACCTGCTGTGCTTAAGCTCATTTGTACTTCTGCATGTTTTAAGAACCTGGCAATATCATGGGGACTGTCCAGGTAGTTCCTGCACCAGAACTGACCGGGCTGCACTTGCCAGTAGTCCCTAGAAACTCTTCCTGAAGGTCCAGGAACAGTCACATAGTGTAGTCTTTTGTGCATAGTCAAGACAGGTGGGTGGTATTTTGTACATAGTTTATGTTAATAGCAATGGATCGTGCACATGCTGGATGTTCATGTAGACCTATGGGCCAAAAGGATTGGAAGATTCCAGCAAAACTAGTTTCCCACTGAAGGTGCTGTTGCAACTGTCCTTGCAATAGAGACTTTGGTTGCCATATAGAAAGCAACAGTGTTGGAGAGATCTGATTCCTAAAGGTAACTAATAGATTCGTTTCTTTAACAGTCACTGTTTCTGTGTCCTATGTCTCCTTCCCACACACTTGAGAGGAGTTATGACTGGAATAGCTGCTCCAGTGTAGAAGTTGCAATCGCTATCCATAAACAGAAGCAAAATAAAAAATAGAGCAAGACAGCATGGAAATAAAATGTTAAATGGATCAGACCCTTCAAGAATTAAAAGTACCTGTCTTTCTCTAGGTGTCCTTATTTCCGAAGAGTAGATCACACTGTATAGTTATAAGGAGTAAAAGTAGGTATAAAATGCATAGATTCAACTCACAATAATCTCATTCTGCACAGTCAGAAATGCAATATTTTTAGCATAAGATTTGAATGGCATGCAGGGATAGAGAGGTTTAGATTTTATCATGCACACTTACCTGGTAGGTCAGTATGATGGCATCACATGGGCAACCAATCATGTCTATGGGTTTTACTCATGGTTGGGGTAATGAAAGGAATTACTTCTACTTCCCAAAGTAACTTTAATTTACATAATAAGAACTCCAGAAATGTGGTCATTTTCTGTGGAGAGAATCACTGCTGTTCAATGAACAGTTTTCTAATTCTGAAATGAATTTGCATTACCTGGATTTGGTTTTCCAGTTTGATATTGTCTTGAATTGAAAAACCTGGAATAGTAAACATTTAAACACCAGTTAAAATGTCATGCTCATGTTCTGTAGATTAACAAAGACTAGGCAGTAATACTGGCCATTAAGCTTTGTGCTGGAATGGATGTACCAGATCCTCAGCTACTATCATATGTTAATCAGCAGGGCTCTAGCTTTGTTATTGACAGAGGGTTTATATTAAAGTTTCCTTGCTCACCTTTAGGAAACATTTAACAAATCAATTGCTGATATTCACACATTTCCTAGGGAGTGTCTCTCTTTTGCCACAGCCCTGATTAATCATGATTAAAAGTACTGGCATTAAAGCAAGAGTGAAAGAAGTCCCAAGGCAATTTAGTGTTTTTACCTAGTTAACCTAGCATTAATCAATGCTAATGTTTCATTCTGTTCTATTTACACTTAGCAGAAGGGTGCTTTCCCTTGCTCAAAAACTATGTTCCAGACAGATGTGAGGAACACTTGATTTTCTTTTATTTTGAAGCTGATTTCATGCGGTTGGGTTATGCAAGGTATGATTAAAAATTTGTAAAGCAGCAATGAAGTTTTAATAGGTCTATGTAAAATGCAGCGTAAATTGCACATAACTGTGTAAGTCACAGACTGATGAGGATCTATTAGATCATTTTAACCATTCTTCTAAAATTTCCACAGTAAAAAAGCTTACTCTTGAATTATTGGTACAAGTTGAGTGCCAAGGTCTTCACAGTGAAACCATTTTTCAAAGAGGACATTAGTTGAATCTCCAACGTAGTATCTGACAAAGGAAAACCATTAGTCAATCTTCTTATTAACTAACTGATCAGGCCATTTCAGGCTTTTCAAGAAAATAGCTGCTTTACATTGTGCAAGAGTGTAATATTCACAAGCCTGGTGTACTTTGTTCTGAAGAATGGTTATTTAGGGAGTTTGTTTCTCTGGTTAGCTGACATGGTGGGTGGGATGCTCAAACTTCTGTGCAGGGCCTTGTAGTTCTCTTGATCAGCCACAGGTAAGTCACCTAATTCCTTTAGCAAACTTTCCAGATTTAATCCTGGAAAGTTCTGGTGCCATCATCCCTTGGGACCTGTAACTCACTTTGGATGTAGTTACTGCAAAACTAACTGTTCCCAAATGCCTTTTCCAGTAAGTACATCCATGCACCTATGACATAAATGCTTGTATTTAAGAATCAGCTTGCTTATTGTCCATGCATGGGCCAGCAAGTAAACAAGGTGGCTTCTGGATTTGTCATTAAAAACGCAGGTGTTTGTCCCTTGTGTAAATTTGGGAAGTGTTGTTTAGCTCACCCATCTGAAGAGGAACTCGGTGCATTATTAGGAACTTCACTTGCATTATTTTATGTCTTAAAAAGTAAATATTGTGCTGCCAACCCAACAAGCCAAGGTTGCTCTAATCTATGGAATGGCAAACACATAATTTATCTACAGATTTAAAAAGATGGCATGGATTGGCAAGGGAGTGATGCTCCAGTACAGTCATATTTTGACTGAATGTATTAAGGTTCTATGTGTCCTTTAAGTTAGCCACTGGACTGGTGTTTGAAGAGGGAAAAAAGGCTTTATATAATGACACTGTGCATGTTTGTGTATTCATGACTGTCATTTGTATCTATATACATGTTGTCCAGAAACTTTCTAAGAGCTCTCTGGCTCCTCAAATTTTGCAAAACCAGGGCACATGGAAGAGAACAACCTTATTAATGCCTCCAGTATGGAAAAAGCTGTGCTACAAGTACAAACTTTGAACACAGAGAATCTACATAGAAGACAGAGGTTACAGATGTCTTGGTCGGGAAAGGGCTTTGCATCAAGGAAGGGCTTTGCACCTTACTAGGACTGCACAACCAACATCAGACTTGGTTGTTCCTCCATTTGTTCACCATAGGATTAAGATTAGCTAGTGGGTTTTGGTTTTTTGTTTTTTCTTATGGCACAGAGGTTTGCTTAGGCTGAAACACTGATGCAAGCTACTTCACTTGTAATCAGCATGCTGGGAGCTCTGATTTATGACTGAGACTTCTGTGCATGATGAATAATGGAGCAGTAACATAATATTAGACCTTGAGTTAGCGTACTTCAAAGTTTCTTATGACTTCTTGTACAGTGCTGCAGATGGCTGAGAGGAAAGAGTTTTAAAAAGATCAAAGGTTCTGGTCATGAATCCCAAACAGTCTCTCCCAGGAGCATGCAGAGAGACAGTGCAGGGTCAAAAGTATACAACTGTTCTCTTTTAAAACTTCAGGTGTCTTTGTTCATCACGTCAGTATGAAAACAAGGGCACTAAAACCAGTAAGTGATTTCTTTTCAGGCATCTGATTATATATCTTCAGTTAAGAGTGTGTTGTGTTAATACAGTTTTCTTCCACCTGCAAACCATAGTTTTTAGTTTAATTTCTCCACAAGAGCATGACTAATTGGAGTGCAAATCTCTAGATCTACCTGGGATCCCTAAAAATCCATTTGTCATCTAACTCCTACCATTCACGGACTTTGTGTTTAGATTATTTTACCTAAGTTACCTAAAGTTACCTAAAGCTACCTGTGTTCCTTTATTACAGATAAAGACTGTTATCTGAATCACTGGGCAATTGTTTCCAGTTTGAAATTCCTTTTTAATCACGTAAGTGTTCACAATCCACAGACCTGGAATGAAAGGAACAAAAGGGACAAGTGTACAGATTAACAGTGTTTTAAACTACCTGGATTTCTCTTTAGCTTGGAATCCAACCAAGTGGGTTTGGGGTTTTGTTGTATATTTTATTGGTGGGGTTTTTTGCTTGAATGGTCCTTTTCTTAGTTTCTTCTTTCTTTCTTTAGCCTCTCTGGTTTGAATGAAAATGTCTATCTTTCTAGCTCTGCATACGTGACACCACCCATGCAGCACCCAGAACAATAGACAAAAGGGTGAAAATGGTACATTAGCTATTACTGCTGGTTTAAATCTATATAGGTTATATGCATAGCTATAAACTGTTTTGTCAGCTGTTATCCAGTTAGTATCAACACAGCTTTTCTAACTTAGTTAATGGTACTACTGTGACTTGCCTTCTTCGACTTACGAATTCTTGCACAGGACAAGGCTTAGCCCTGCTCCCACTAGAATACAAAGTAAACCGCTCACTTCTCTGAAGATATTGTTCTCATAAGGCAATAAAAGCCAGGCAGAGGCATGTACAATGTAGAGGGGGTTAGTGTTAAAAAAATTTACTTTTGTTTCCAGCTTTCCACATGCTTGCCAAGGAAGCTTCTTCATCATTTTGCTTTCAGTGCTTACAAAGGAATTAATATTTTCCTTGCCAGAATTGATAAACTAATAATTTTTGATTTGTGTTACAGAGCTCTGAGAATTGAAAACTGAAGGTGATACAAGTAGGCTATATGTAAGTAGATATAACGTACATTTAAGACATTTCAACGTGTTCATTGTTTAACTAAATGAAATGCTAAATGAGCTCTCTGTTTATGCGTGTATAGATAAATAGATGTGTGGATACAATTAGCACAAAATTGCCAGTGTGAATGTGATAAATTATCAGGAAAATAAAATACAATATTGTGTTGACATGAGAAATGAATTTATACGACAAATCCTAACAGATTACCAACAGTTTATACTTCACCTGAGCCCATCAATTTCTGTCTTCAATCTTTCCCTCTCAATCACAAGACCCATAGTGTTTGCATATCTCTGAGGAGAATGAGGTATCCTAGCAGGTAGGAGGAACATCTGTTCAAAGAAAGGGGAAAGCATCAGTGTCAGGAAGTCTGATCTTCGTATTATCCCTGCCCTGCAACCTGCAAAATCCTCTGCTCCTTTTTCTGACCTGCTTTTCCTCTGCTTTGTTGAGCCTGTGTTGCCCCTTTGCAGCTGCACCCACTTTGGTACCAACAGCCTAACAGATGCTGTTTCTTGCTTTCTCAGTTAAGGATGAGCACTGACTCTGCGATCAGCACTGCCTTTATGGCAGCCAGGTCCTCACCTCCAGGTTTGATCATCATTCTCAGATGCAACTGAAATGAAAATCTAACTAGTTGCTTATCTGGAATTTGCAAATTTACTGCGATTTGTGTGGCAGAAATGGAAATGAAAGGCAAGTTTATCAGCTCAAGAAAACACAGTGAACACCTGTGATTGTATGGTGAGGAGTGTTATTCTCTCCAGAAATAATCAACAAACAAGAGGGGCTACTTATGCAACTGACAAAATAAACAGGCAACATCTGGTTGGGAGAAGTCTGTTGCTGAAGTTTGAGAGTAACACTTTTCCCAGCAGCTGACTGTATAGGAAGGTGGCAGCATGGGTTGAGATAAGAAAAGTTTAATAATAGAAATAAAAGTAAAATGTAATAATAATAAAAGGAAATATATATACATACGGGAAGTGAAAGGAAGGAATAAGCCCTGCCCCCTCCCTTAGCCAAGTTTGGCAAGTCATTACAATTTCTGGCTGCAAAACTGGACAAATGATTGTGCTTTACCAGGGCTAATGTCAGTCTTCCCACTAAAGGATTTTGTATGCTCCTTTTTATTAATGCTTCTGGTACATGCCAAGATGTCAGCTTGATGCACTTCTCCAGTGTGAAGTCTGACTGTGTATAGGTTTGAAAATGTAGATTTCCTTCACTGAAAAGGTCATACTAATTTTAATGACCTCAAGTTACTGAGTCTAGTATGTCTTCAGTTTTAAAGGCTGGCCCTGCTAGAGCTAATAACCCTTTCAAAGACTGAGTGCAGTCCAAGCTTGTGACAATAATAATGAGTGGCAGTTGTAGCACATCTAATAACTTGTAGTATTGTCAAGTAAAATATCTAGTCACACTAATTAAGAGCACTGCAATCTATGCTTTAGCAAGTCCACTACTGTAAAGAGAAACAGCTGAGTGCAGCTGGGTACATGTGACCCATAAATTGTTCTTTTCCAACCATTTTTGTATTGTGGTGGTTGCAGAGGCTGGTTGTGAGGACTAAAGAAGGCTGAAAATAGCCCACTCTCTTCATTTCTAAGTTCTAGGCAGTTTGCTTAATGGCATGTTTGGGTGGGTGGGCAGTAGGTACCTGACTGTGTAAATAAGAGTGATCAACTAGAATTCACTTGGCAGATTCCATGCCATGCAGGGGAATAACAACTCTCAGTGTATTGCTGACTACCTGCATGGGTATCCCAAATGCTCAGAAACATTTTGGTGTGTTACTGAAACCAGGAAATATTGAACACATTAATTGTGTTAATGACATGGGTTTTGTTCAACTGCATCCAAGATGGGTTTTATATAATCCTGACCCATCTCTTGCACAGCAGGGATAAACTGATGTTTAAATCCTTTCTACAAACTATTCATTTAACATACCTATGTACAACAGTAACAGAAAAACAACCCCATTTTACCTCCCCTTCTCGGATAACAATGTCTTTTCGTTTTCCATTTTCGATTATCTTCAAACACATATCTCCTTCAACCTGGTAAAAAAGCTGAAGGAATAGGAAAATAACATTAAGGCAACTACTTCAAAGTATTCTGTACTTCGTATTCTGTATATAAAGGATATATGTATAAATACATTCAACCTTAATTGCAAATATTGGCAGATTTTTTCTAACAATAAATAGACTCAATCTTTGTTGCCTTTGAAAGTGTTACTAAACATGGATTATTTCCATTATCTTACATACGTTTGACAATCTATATAACAGGTCTGTAGCTGTTTATAGAGCTGTTCTGGGAATCCAGAGGAATTCCATTGTGCAGTCTTTACTTTTGGGATTACTTTTTGAAGGGATAGGATGTTACGGTTCAGACCTCTGGTAATTGCACTGTATATAAAGATTCATTCTGGATATAGCAGAGTCTTCACTACTGCATTCAGTGAAACTAAATGTTACTTTTCCAAACAAACTCCAATGGCACAGGATTTTTGGGTGTGTGCTTTCACTTTTTAATGGAGCTTTCTCATTTGGGAATAATCGCTTATTTGGAAGTTGTTCTGCTTTGTTTCTGCACTGCTCTACCTGGTGCTTAGGGGAAAGGATCACATTTGAAGCATGTCTTCCTTCTACCTGGCACCAGAGGGTGCTCAGGCATTGGAACAGTCTGCCCAAGGCAGTGCTGGAGCCACCGTCCCTGCAAGTGCTCACACCCCATGGAGATGAGGCCTCAGTGCCGTGGGTCAGTGGTGGCCTTGGCAGTGCTGGGGAATGGTTGGACTGGATGAGCTTAAAGAGCTTTTCCAAGCTGGCTGATTCTGTGATCCTATAAGGACAGATCCAGTGAACCCATGATTCTGTCTTCAGTAAGTTTTCCATAGCTCTGTTCCCAGAGTTAGCTTTCCTGTGGCTTTGAGGTGCTCAGATCTAGCCTCATGTTTCATGGCAGGACTGTGCTATGATCTGTAAGGTCTCTCTTTGACCTGGAATAATGGGCACACTTTTCCTTGTTCTATATAATAGAGAGGAATAATACTTCAAAAGGCCAACTTTTCTGCCAAATTGCCAAACTTATATTTGCTCTCCATGTTCTCCTTGCCATATTTTGAAACCAAATAGATTATTTCATATAACTGCTATTGAAGCTAAAATTGTCTGAAATATGATTAAACATTAGAACTATAATGAAAATAATTTTGTTTATAGTAATTCACTACAATTTCCATAGCAAAATGGAAAACAAATAGGGGAAGAAAAAATCCTCTGAAGTATATGAAAACCCCCAAATAAACCTCTTCCAACATTAGAAAAACTTAATCCATATTCTGAATCAGTATTCTTTCCAAAAGAGTTTTGAAATTTTAATACATGCCCCTGAAATTCACCTTTATGAACATAAGAAAGAATAAATATGCTGCTGAGGGAATGAAACAGTAGAAGGAACTGAAGATGTACTGGAAAAGAGTTCATGCTGAGAGCTCTTATACAAAGGTTCACCTTGTGCCAGGAAGATCCCCATGGATAAGTAAGTCCTGTCTGGATGGCCACTGTGCCAAGCTACTTATCTTCTTTGTACTCCTTTTCCCCAGGTTCTTTCCGTGTCATTTTCTCTGGTGTTACTGAACGACCATATGAAATGCTCTAGTAGCCCTTGTTACCGAGTGCATTAGATAGAAAAGCCGCGATCTGTACATTGCTACTGCATAATGGGTCAAAATGAGACAGGGATTTTTATTTCTGGGTAAAAATGTGGCTCAAGGAAGAAGCAAAGGTTCTTCACCAGCCTTTTCATCTCTTTTGTTACTAAATATGCTTATTTGTTAATTACCATTCTTTTTACACCTTCTAATTTTCTTCCTTTCATTTTCCAGACCTCTGCCTTTCATTTTGCTTTCCTGCTTATTATGTGGCATCTTCTTGTTATACTTACACTAAAAACCTCTCCTCTTATTAATTCTCACCTTGCCTCTGAAAGTTATGAGCCACCTAGAAGTAATTGTTAACCTTAAGATTTTTTTTCATGCCATTGCTCCATATGATCATTAAAACTGCAGTTATGTCTATGAAAGCTACATTTGCATAAAGGATCTGTGGGTTCTCACTTTGTGCTTTGGCCTTTTAATAGGATAACTATAAAGTTTTCCTTCCGAATTATCACTTGGAACTATAAATGACCTTTTGCCTGACAAAATAATGAGCTGGTCACGGTTTTGAATGAGGTTTAGGTTTTTTTTATCCCAAATCTAATTCAGGAATATGCCTGTTTATTAGGATACTCTGTCTCACAGTTCTTCTCTAACGAAAAACATGGATCTGTATTTGATCACAGGAAGGTGCAGATGTGCCTGATAAAAAGCTATCACAAAATGTAATAATGTATGACTATCCTGTACCTCCATAAAAGTGACCAAAATTGGCCCACATGTTAAACTGCTTTGTGTAGCTGATTCCCACAGCAGTGGGTCAGGGATGAATGATAATCCAGTATGAACTGGGAGATGCAGGGAGAGACAAGATTGTAAGGACAAGTTAAAAAAAAACTATGTATTTAACATTATAGTGCAAACTGTTCTACAAGTTAAACTTCAGCTCAGTTTTGTGTGCTCATTTCTTAGTGTATATCTCTAATCGATTCTTGAGAGCAAGAAATAAATGAATTGTGTTAAAACAAACAGATTGAGTTACAGAAAAAAATAGCTGGAATCATCAACACCCATCAGAATCTTAGTGTCATTGGCCTATATACCAAAATTCACTCATTCCTTTTTTAATGTAATATATAACACTTTATAATATTCCATAAAAGCAGTTGTACTGATTAGCTATTCTTCAGTGCTTTCCAGGCAGCCATGCTGCAGATGTGATTGTTCCTTTCTCAGGTATGTAACCACGTTGATGAAATAACATTTTGTTTTCCCCAGCTAAGTATCTCTGGAATTTCCTTGTAATATAGAATGGATGCTAAACTCGTCTGGTTGGCAACAGTCATTTCACATGCACTGAACTGAAACCTGGTTTGCCTCCTTAGCAGCCCAAACAACCTGCCAGCGTGGTCCTGGGTGTTGCCAGAGCTTCCCCTGTGCAGCTGATGGGAAAGACATAATGGACATGCATAATAGAGTGTGTTGGGTATCTTGGTAGGTGATGGAGATGCTTTTATCCACAGCCACAGGTGAACTGTGAGACTGTAGTGGCAATCCAAAGGAGGCAGGAGTCAGACAGTGATAAGGTAGCATCTACTCTCTCAGATACGGTTACAATGACTACAGCCACCTGCATGGCACAACTGTAACAGAGAGGTAATTAAGGCTGTTGTGAAATGGTTGGGTTGGCTGAGAGAAGATTCAGTGAGAAGCAAACACTTTTTAAAAGGATTTGCTGAACTTGACTCACTGCTGCCTTGAGCTGTGTAGATGCTGAAGCTGGGCCTTGCAAAGGTACTTTAGATTAGGTGGCCAAATTTTATTGGGATAATGTGAAATTCAGTTATTCCGCTGGAAGCAAGGCAAATGGTCTCCATCCTGAAGTCTTCACTGCCAGGCCTTGTGTATCCCCTTTCCCTTAGGGTGCCTTCAGAGCCAGTTCAGGTACCCCTGACTCAGAGAAGTCCTCAGGCCAAGCAGACAGTTCCATGAAAAAGGCAGTAAAGAAGGTAGGTGTAAATTGTTACAATTTGGATCAGTTTCTACTCTTTCTTCCTATATTTTGCATTTGGCACAATGGCTACAGATGTGCAGCAAAGGAGATTGATGTGAAAAGTATTTAGAGATTCTGTTCTTTAGCCTTCCAACCCTGAATGGAAGCTGAAAATGCTGATCTTTTTCACAAAGTCCAGAAGAAAATCATCATTTCAGGACAATCAAAATATTTAACTCTGGTGTTTTTATTTTCAGAGTTACTTTTGAAATCTAGACCAATCTCTTCTGCAGCAAAATAGCACTTCAAAAATATCATTACCTTTCCAAAGTTTTTCTCCAAAATGTTGAAACGAGACATTTTGATGTGTCAGAACAACTTTCTCTAGTTTCCTGTTGTAAATGAATTATAGCAAAACAGATCGGATATCATGTGCTTGTTTCAAAGGAAATGCACAGATGGTCTATGGTTCTGGTGGATGATTCTGTTCAAGTCTTTCAATAGATCTAATAAATACAACATTACTGAGCCTGGCTTTGCTAATCTGTAGCTTCAAACGTAGCTGCACTTTAATCATGATAGATCAATTAAAACAGAATAATATAGGCAGGCTATGAGTTACCTCTTCTCCTTCTTCAATATGATAATCTTTCCTTTCATTTGGCCCTCCAACAAACATCACACTTAATTGATGGCGATGCCTAGAAAAGAAAGTGACATTTTAAAGCTACCTCTACTCCTGATGATCTTTTTTTCATTGAAGATTACTTTTGAATACGTTGAGGACAGTGAGTCAGTGAAACAAGGCTGAATGCTAAGCATTCATCTAGAATGGTAACTCAAGAGCTCCTGGATGAATCTCTCTGCTCTGCGACTGTCCTGCGAGTGACCAGAGGCCAGCTACCTCCTTCCTGGTATTTCAGTGCTTCCAGCTATGAAAAGGGGACAAGTTACCAACTGTGAAGATAAAGGATGCTACATAGGAAGCTGGAAAGTTTCTTTCAAACTGAGCTGATTGGATCAGGATCTGTAAAGATAAACACTTTAGAAGGTTAATAAGAGTAAAACCATATTTTTTTCCCCCCATTGGTAGAATTACCAGAGATACAATGGTAGAAATTATCAGCAAATTTCTATTTATACTGGTTTTGCTAAGGTGGAAGATTACCATAGTTTCATTGTGGTTGTGGCTAACTCAGAAAAGGAAGTTCAGGCCGTTTGGCTTAACTCTGCCCCTTTTAAGAGCACAAATGAGCACTTCTCTCAGCTGTCAAAAAGAACAGCTATAACCCCCATTATCTACCACTGCACTTACACTAATAAAGAGGTAAGGTAGCAGGTTTTCATTTGTTACATGCCCTCCCACCTACCCCACCCCCCTTATAAATGATGTTTGTGACTCAAAATTTGTTCTTAACCTCTTTTTGATATGAGAACTGAGGTGTGTTGACCTCTGCTTTTCAGTGAGGAGATTCTGGGCAATACTTGGGCTAACAGGAGATGCTACTAACACCGAACCAGCAGAGCCATATTCCCCTGCAACACAGAGGAGAGCAATGTGTCCCTCTGTTAACACCTTGCAAGCCTTAATTGAGAGAAGCTATTCTAAGTGGCTGAATATATATATTTGATCTGTTACCATTATCTTGTTTACTTTTTAGAGTATTTAAATGATAATAAGCAACACATTCGGGACTGGTAAAGCAGAAATAATAAGCTTTGAATGCCAAATTAATTGGTCAAATAAAAATCTAAAGAATTAGATTACAGTTCTTAAATTGATCGTGTTAGGAAGTTCTATACATTACAGCACTTGGCTTCATGCCTGTATCCTAAAATAAGGAACTGAAATCAGATCTGTTTGTACCATGCAGATCTAATGTTCAGTTTTGAGAAAGCACTGTAATACTTCTGCATTAATAAACACTCCTACTAAAAAAGGGCAGGAAGACCAAACCAGTAACAACACAGCTAATAATTAATGAAATAAACTCAAATCAAGGTTATTTTTTTTCTAAAAACCCATACATTTTTAATTAATTCAGTAACTAAAAGTGAAAACATTGCTCTAGAAATCATTGTTGCTTAACTTGTTGTATGGCAAGTCCACCACTAATTCTGTTACCCTATGGATTTAGCTGGGTTTTTACGCAATAAACATGCAGCTATGGGTTAATCATTTTTATCACTAATAACCATCTAATTACAACATCAAAAATTCCAGCTATGACCAACAAGCAGGATTTGTTTAAAAATGAGACTGCAGCCTCCATAGCTTGTGCACACGAGCAGTGCAGCTGCTGTAACAGTCAGAGTGTGAGTTTGGACTGGTACCATGCTCTTGTTCCTGTATGTGTAAGGGTGGCTGTTTTACCTTCACCTCTAGCAATTCTTTGCAGTTTAGTATAAACTAATTACACAATTAAAAAAGAACCCTCCATTTATTGTGGGATGAAACAATCCATATGCGGATCAGTGTTTCACCCTCTCAGTACAATCACAGTGTGACTAATGAGAATTTCCTCTGAAATAAGCTCAAAGGAATTATTTCACTCAATTATGTAAAAAAAAAAAAAAAAAAAAAAAAAAAAAAAAAAAAAA
>NDXB01014733.1:0-11403 GCA_002631895.1 Agapornis roseicollis
TTATAGCCTGAGGCTACTGTGGCTACCAATAATTCAAGTAAGCAACAAATCTTTTCCTTATGTCTGTTAACACCCAGAAGTTGCTAGTACCACCAGCTAAAACATCATCTGCAGTGCTATTCAGCAGTTTGAGAGCTTTTGTTTTACAACTTTAATTTAGCTGTGTTCAGAAACTCTCACTTTCCACATAAAAATATTTTCTAGTATATATCATGTTAAACATTGTTTGAAATATAGAAAGGTAGTATGTAATTTAAGCATAACAGATACTGAAATGCTGTTTTGCAAAAGAGCTTGAATAATCAAGCATACATGGCAAAATTGTATTCCTGTATTTGAAAATCACATAGAATTCATATGGGAGAGAAAGGTGGGACTGGTTACTTGCCCTGCTGAATAATATTGAACTGTTATATCTTGGATAAGCAAAGCATTAATAAGAAATATGTAACTGATTAATTTTTAACCAACCCAGCAGAAGTTTACAGTAGCTCTTTGATGGCGCTAAGACACGGATGTCATAAACCACAATACCACATACATGTCTACATGCTTTTCTTTCCCCACCCATGCTGCAGTTCATTACAGGACAATCAAATTGGCAGGATCCTGTGAACAAGATTTCTGCAGTCTTCTAACAACATAATACCTCTGTCTCTCTGCCGTAGAAATATATTTCAGATAACCTCTGAGTAAGCAAAAAGCAGCTACTAGAGAAAGATCCTTACCATTGATCCTTTGCTGTGTGACCTGTAAAGTACACTCAGATCAAAACATGAATGCTGCTTACAGAAAATTCATCAGCAGGTTTTAGTTGTTATTTTTATTAATTAATAAGGCTCATTACTATCTTAGGACAGACTATTAAATCTGCAGCTGCCCTCCATAACAAGAAGCTGGGATTCACAGAAGGGATGTAAAAGGGAGAACTGAATTTCTCAAAATCTTCCAAAATCCAATAGCTTTTTATAATGATACAGTTTCTTATTTCTTCACAAAAATTTACAAAACTAGATTTTACTTTTAAGGTTGATCAACACTTAGTTTCCTATCAACCTATTCAAGCTGAACAACTAAGTACTTTGTGATCTTCATGCACAATCTCGTTATGAGGTTATTCAGACTTTCAAGCTGTACTCTTAAACTAGCCCTGTTTACCAACTCTATGCTAAGGAATTAAAAAAGTTTGAAATATAGAACATGTTAGAAAAGCCTGGCTCCAGAAAGAGGTGGCCGTAAGTATTTTAGTAATGGGTGAATTTTTATACACTAATTTTTTGGAAATGGTAGTTGTTAGCTTCCTGTTATATTTACAAAATTGCATGTTCAGATTTGAGAAGCTACTGTGGAAGGAGGGATTGTGTGTATATACATAAATATATGTATGCATATACACACTTGACAGCTTTGCAGGTTCCATCAGAGAAACTAATCCAGTTTATTTCATTGCAAACATTTGGAAACATACATTTATTCATTATACAATTAATTTGAGCACTTAGAAAGGTGCAAGATTCATAAATAAGCAGCTTTCAAGTGCCAGATATTCACATATGCTTGTTATTTGCCCTCTGTCACCTCAGTATGCCTCAGTGCTCAGAAAATCAGAAAAAAAAATCATTCAAAATAAAAATGCAGCCTGTATTTTCATTCACTTTTTAGCTTTTCTGCTCAAACTGATAGCACAGGACATTTAGAGAAGTTGCCTTTTTGTGACAGAAATTTTACCTGCTATTTGCTACACAGCTAGGAAACACAATCTGCATTAGCTCCTCTGGGCCTGTCCAACTAGGGCTTGGGCTGCAAAGAAAGTTCTCAGAATCAAGACTAATCAAGATACCTTAATTACCTGCCTCAGCCCTCAAACACTTCATAGCTGCTAAAAATCTTGTTTGATTCTAGAACTACTTAAGAACTGTAAATTTCAGGATTTTATACACATGAAAAATTATGTCTGATAAGGAAATCAGCTTAGTCATTAAAAGGTTCAAATGAGAAGTCAGTGTCTGCTGCTTCTGTTGATATCCCACACAAATGAATTTATTTTAGTTCATAAAAGTCAACCGAGAGCCCTGAGCAGGGGTGCGAAATCTTTTTAAGGCAAGAGATTAATATTGAAATATTTGGCCGTAAATCATGCCGTTAGAGGAAATAATTAGCCACTTGACATAGAAAAGACAAGGTACATATCAAAAAGCAGCTTATGAACTATTTTAAAACATTTTGTTTGAATGAATGGAATGTACCAGAATAAAGACAAGTACCATAGAATCATAGAACACCAGGTTGAAAGGCACCTCAAGTATCATTTGGTCCAACCTTTCCCAGCAAAAGCACAGTCTAAATGACATGATCCAGCATCTTTTTGTTGATCTATAGACTAACACCTCCCGCAGCTACAGATACTAAAGATAAAAAGCAACCCATGAAAATAGTAATTCTCTGTACAATACACTGGATAAAGAATCATGCTGCAGTTGATTATGTTTCTGAAAGTCATGCAACATGCTGAAATGGAAACCTCAATTTCTTATGGCCAAAACAAAGTGTAACTATAGCATAATGATTTTTTCATCATACTAAGGCAGGTATTTGTGGGGAAAAAAAACCCAAACCAATCCAACAAAGACCCAAACCCACAGCAAACCAAACCCCATACCTTCAGAGGTTTAAAAGATACATTCCCAGCCAATTAGAACCATGATTTACTGCCCTCACAGAACTCCCTCCTCCACCAAGGGAAAAGAAAAAAAAAAAAAAAAGAAACGAGAGGGAAAAAAAAAAAAAGAAAGAAAAGAGGCGCTCCAGCCCAAGAAATTGTTGGTTTTAAAGTGGGTGAAACACACCAGCAAGTGCTGCGGATCCCAGGCAACGCACACACTGGGAAGGATTTTCATCCCTCCATCACTGCCCACCTCTTTGTGCTTGCACCGGCAAAGCCTGTCAACTGGGCNAAAAGAAAAAAAAAAAAAAAGGAAAGTGAGCTTAGTAACACTTTTCTCTCTATATGAAAACAAATCACATTTTATTTCCATGCCTAGGAGAAGTTTAAAAGAACCATCAAATAAAGCTTCACTGGGGACCTACTTAGTTTTCAAGAGATGATTAACTTTGTTTAATTCAGTAAAAAGTCTATTCAATGTCACTGATAAATGTGGTCTTCTGGAAAGGCTGGAGGGGTCAACGAGTGGACATAATCTATTGTTTTGTATGCGGATTATTTTTCAGCTACACAAATTTAGTTCTAAATAGGCTACATAAACGAACATTCACACAGATATACGATCAGACAAAATGGGGGGTGAGGGGGAGCAGAGATAATCACATGACAACGCTCTGTGTAGAGAAAGGTAACATTTAAGCAGATGAGGGCAATTTCTGACATATGTGACTGGAGCATGAGGTACTGTGTATTATTGCTTAACATGCTGTTATACCAGGGAAAATAAAGTCTCCCTTCTCACACTACCAACTTTAAATACATTTGTTACATGAGTCCTACATGTCATACTAGGGATCAAATGTCCATAGTGGTATACCATATAAAGTCACAAAATATACTGTAGTACAACATACCAGTGTCTTTTCAGATATACACCAAAACAGCCGGACAATTCATTCCTAGAAATAATGTCTAGGTTGTGACACATTTCAATCTGCAACTCCATAGAACCAATTCTTACTGTAAATCAACACACAAAACTAATACCTACCTTTAAGAACAGGGGAAACGTGGGAGATTGGCTGGTTGATCAGAGTCATTCCCTGTATGAGGTAGACAACACAGTGTTTGAACAACATTAAGGCCTTGGGCCTAACAAGAGATGTGACCGACAGTAACCTTATGTTTGTGCTTAGTGCGGAATTACCCTACTACTTGCTTGCCGGTTTAGACCAGCGAGTAGTCACCACAAACAATAGACAAGAGGAACTTACATAAAAGGTGTCAATCCAATAAGAGAGTGTATCCCAGCGCATGGACAACGTGTGGACAATATGCTTAACCAATCTGCTTGTGCATGATCACGTGCACAGGAAACATAACCCTATTTAAACCCGTACATTCCTGTATTAAACGAAGTTTGCTCTATCACTCATATTGAGTCGACTGGCTTACTTCCCCTGCGGTGATCCAGAGTATTCTTCGACAGGGAAACTCAATTTAAAGAAAAAAAAAAAAAAAAAAAAAAAAAAGCCTCAAGACTGTCATCACTGGAAGAACATTAAACAGATGGGATTTGTTTCTCTCAGAATGTCTATTCATCCTCTCANAAAGAAAAAAAAAAAAAAAAGAAACTGAGGCTTGCAATAGTAAAACATTTTTTCTCAGTATTTCTAAACAATATAGAAGGGTAATGCAACTTCCCTCTAAAACTTACTTACCTTAATTGCAATACCTTTCATTTATATTTTTAGTTAATTTTGTGCACTGTAAAATCTTGTATCTTAGGTTCTCATAACATATTAGTCATAACTCTTTGTTGCAACTCATCTAGAATCATCATGCCTACCATTTTGTTAAGCTCAAAAAACAGGCCAGCTTGTAGGAAGTCATTCATCTTTATCCCTAAATGTGTATTTGGCTGTCATCTCCAAAAATTTCTGTGCAACATTAAAGATAATGCAATAGCACAGTAACAGTGAAATTACTCTTCTTTTTAATACCTCATTATTGGTATTGCTAGTATAGTATATCTGCATCTGATACAAAAGGTATCTCAAGGGTAGTTTTAGGAACACAAATGATAAATAATTTTGCCCTCATCTGTCTAACAAGAAACTCAGACAGATTTCCTTATTCATAAGCCATTAAATGTACTACTAAATGCCATATTCTTTGATTGCCTCATGATAAGATAGAAGTCATCATTGTAACTGTCCAGAAAATTATCAACAGCAGTAAGAATTTGTTCCCCATCCTGTTACCGAAAATCCGGAATCAACTACCTCAAGTGTTGCAAGAGCTAGTTTGCTTATTGCAAGGCAAGGGCTATGAAAGATGAAAAAAAATCACTTGAGTGTCATTAAATGCTCCAATTAATAATAATTCCTAAAATATTAAAAAAAAATAGTAGAGCCTTTGAAACTAATTGTGTATTAGTAGAAACAATGCTCTCAATGACAAGGTTGGAGATTTAATCTTGAATTTCATAACACACTTTCTTGGTTTCGGAATGAGAACCAATCTGCCAATATGCTGCTTCTTAGCATGTAAAGTCGACAAGCAGAACAAAATCATAATGCTTACTCTGTTCTACTACTTTTACATCCTTTTTCATCAAATGCATACGTAAGAGAAACAGTCTTCAGTCTGCATCCGAACAGTACAGCTTTGAGAGAGGAGTTATATTACGTAGGGAGATACTAGAAGTTTTCTTTTATGACTGCTATGCAATGCTCTGGCAATAAAAAGATGCCGATACTAGCCTCTATCTTCTGTACTTCATCCTGTTGCTCTTTGTAGATTTTTCTGAACTCATGTCTTCACCAATTGTTAGCAGCAGAACACAATACTGTTGAGAGAAAAGTTTCAAGCACAATTCCTCATCTTGTTGTTAAAAATAAGACATATTTTGAGAAGGGAAGTTAAGATTAAAATATTGATTAAAATAAAATCAGGTCCAAATGGTTTTGAACAGGACAATGTTCTGAACTAAAACATTTGCTTTTTTATTTCTCCTAGCACTAACAGGAAACTGTCAATACCAATCCTAAATTAAAAAACTCCACTAGCTGACTAAAATCATGTGGGTTCAGTCTGGAACTCCCCACTTGGTTATGAGTTATGGTTTGTGATGTTAGTAGAAAGGAGACAGAAACATTTCAAAAATAATGCAAGCAAAAAAATGTTTATATTATATATTAGACTTTTTGTAGTGTTTTAGGGTCTGTATGGAATTTCCTATATTGGAAACTGCAACAGAAAGTCCCAGCCTTATATTTGCATTGGTTATAGAAGATACTAGAAGACATGTACTGCACAAAATTGAAACTTTAGCTTCAGTTCAGGGATAGAGGAGTAACTGCTCTCTCTCCTCTCATTTAGCACAAACGGTTTTATTTACTTAGGGATTTATTTATTGACAAAAATATAGTAATTATTATGCATAGTTAGTATTCTCATCTGGATGCAGTATACCACTCTATTCATACAAGCACAAGCTGTAGTATTCCATAGTATATAGCAAGGACCGCATAGAAACATTACTGCACTGTAATCTGTAGTGCTACAGAGGTACTAAAAGGTCTTATGTTCCAGCAGAACACAGAGTACTCCCTGAAGGAAAGATATTTATATTAACATAAAGCACATTTTTGCCAAGTCAAAATTACAATAAATATTTAGGGAAAAATGAAAAAATATACAGCTGTATATTTCTTGTACTCTGCCTGGTCTTTTGACCTCTGTTGAGGTGTGAGGTAACTAGTTGAAGCTCCAATCTATTTCATTTCTTTAGGACGGACAGACCTGTGCAAACATCCAGACAAGTATACCTTAATGAGTGAGCTACTTCTAAAACTATACAGGAAAATTTTACTGGAAAAGAACACTATGTAGTTTGAGGTGCAAACTCTTTCCCTGCCTCAGGATATTTTTGTGGAATATCATATACCAAGACCTTTCTGTCATTTGGAGATTTTTTTTTCCCATTTTGTACTAATGTCACAAATGTACTCCAGTTTGTGAAGGACACAGAAATGTGCAGAATGTTAGAAAAATTTCTATGAAGAACCTGCCAAAGATCAAAACCTTGGTTTAAATCCCATAAAGGGACCAGTATTCAGAGTCCTCACATGGGGCAACTTCAGAAAGCAATCACCAAAGCTTTGAAGCAACAACAAAGGTGAAGCAAGGCTAAGGGAAAATAGAACAAAGCCCTAAATCAACAGGCTTGTGAAAATCTATTAGAAGCCCATGCTACACCTCTGCTTTGAGACAGTTTTATTCACATCACTGCTATGGGTTTTTTTTATGTTCTACACTAGAAACATAAACTTTTTAATTGATCATTCATTTCATAACTCACAGGTTATGCTCAGTCAATAAATGGCCTTATAATTCTAAATTCACACAGTAAAATTCTTAGTTTAATGTAACCTGTTAAAAAATAAGTTACAACTAAAATTAGGCAAGAAAATCCACATACCCTGACTTCCTAACTTGGAAGGGGCTCTACTCCCATGCTGTCAGTGGCAGAATTATTTGTCAAAACAACCATTCATGGTATCTAAAGAAGCTGCTAGAGATAAGATCTTTCAGATACATTTCAAATTGCACGCCTTTTCTCACTTCCACGTTAGCTACTTTACAATATAACCACATAGTTACACAGGTAGAGTTTCCATAGGTACTTTCTTTTCTCACTCCATTCAAATAATAGGAGTCTGCCATCTCCCTGCCATAAGATGTTTGCCCTGTAATAATTTTTATTTCTCCCCTCCTAAGTCCTAAAGCACTAGCATAAACTAAAGCAATTTGTGATGAGAATCCAAGCTATTGAAATTTGCAAGTTCAAGTTACAATGGCCTAGTTTCTTCTCCTTTATTCATTCAGGTAACATATCAGAAGTCATTAGCTGATGATCACACACACACAAAAGCTTTCAGTTTTCATGAAAGAGGAAGGAGAAGGAATATTTTCATTAGGAAAAATATTAACATTGTACCTCACAAACAATATTTTTTTAATTAATAAAAGAGTTCCTTTCAAAAATCTTCACTGCCATGTTGAAAAACATTGCACATACTTAGTATGTAACAATCCAACCACTGACTTGAATGACTCAATAATTATAAACACCCTTTTCTGATCTTCCTTATCCCAAGTATGGTGCTATATACATCAACCCTGCAATTAGACCATTTATTTGGAACTTTTATGTATCCATCCATCCAAATATATATGTGCATGTGTGCATATTGCTACAATACATGGTTAAACTGGAGCACTATAACCATCACAGCTAAAGCTCTTAGAGGAATAGGGCACTTTTGGAGTGGGATTTCTGTTGAGAGAGCAGGTTAACTGACCTCATTTCTCATACAAAAAGTAGAGGAAAAACAGCCTTAGAATTTTACGTCTATCCATTAACAAAGCTATAACCACCTTCATGAAACACATTGTCAAACTGGCTTCCTTTGAAGTAATCACTATTCTGAGAACAGTGCACTGGAATCCAATAGTGTGAAACTGTAGAGAGCTGTTGAAGTGAGGTTTATGCCCGAGTATTGATGTACGTTAAGGAACCATATGGTTGTCTTTGGAGTGTGTGGAAAGAAACAGGTTAAGCTATTGGACAGAAGCATCAATGCAATATGCTGGAATGGTCTGCAGCTAAAAGCACTTGGTAATGTAACCACTTGATATTCAGGAGACTGAGCTCACATACAGGTGGAATAGAATAAAACAAATATGAATCAAGCTGTTAAGCTTTGAATTTGTTCTCCTTAAGGTAGAACAATATCAAAACTTTCTAGTGGCAATTATAAATGTTTATGCTGAACCATATTATTTAATATTTCAAACATCTTGTTTAAACCACAACACATCTATTTTAAAAACATTTTGACAATTAAACTACACCAGATACCTGCAATGCCGGTTCAGTTTTAGCAACAATTAGATCGCATAGACAGCACTACCAGAGGCATGCACTCAGAAACCAGAGGTACAAGATCCTATGATGCCCAGTACTACTAGATTTTTCCAAAGATGACTTGGAAAGATGCAAATTGGTTTATACTGGAAATTTAAGGTAAGTATACTGTAATATTTTAAGAGGCAGAAGTTTGAAGATCAGCGTCTCTAAACACACTAATGCAGCAGGTTTTCTTCAATGCTTGCATATATCATGTTGCTTCAACAGATTTCCTTACAATAGACAGGTAAGCACAACTCAAAAAACGAAATAAAAAACTGAACTCTTTTAATTTCAGTTCAATAGCCTTCATTTTCCAAGACAGACTGGTATATATCACTCTTATATGCTGAACTAAACTATTGCAATTAGACATTCTCATTGTTTCTGTGGTCCTCAGTGTGCCTCTATATTCTCATACAAGATTCTTTATTACAAGATCCCGTAAGACAGGGGTTTTTTGCTACATATTCAATTTTTTCTAATACTTGTATGTTTATTTATTTTTGCTCTTCTATAACATTTTGAAAGTATGTTCATGGTTCCTGTTCAGAAAGTACCAGCATATAGTTGATGCAGCCAATTCTCTTTGTTTCTCCACTTCTCCAGCCTATAACTATATATCCAAATGCCTTTCCTAGAAAAACCAGTAAGTATACCTGACTACTTTGTGAGCGCACATAAAATTTTTATGGAAATTGTACTTGCTGCCTTTCTGAGTAATCAAGAAAAATCACTTAACTTCTCCTTTGCCCTCAACTACTGTGACAGAAGGAAGTGGTCATGTTCTGTTCACTCATTTAAGGACATTATTTGAAAGACACACACTGTGACATCTACAAACACTCACTGAAATAAGGCTTCTTTACATACAGGCAAAATCAGAAACTGCAGAGTTATCCTTCATCTTTAATAGGTTTGAAGATGAACAGATATGGAACTTTTACACATGCTCTCAGTATCCTCATCCACAATTTCCACAACAGCTATTATTCCCTCACCCACCAGCTAAGATGGGGTGCAATAAAATATTACATGTGCAGGTGGAGTAATGTAAATTTGCTTCTTTTCTAACCATTATGAAGCAAATACCTTAGGACTTACTCTTGTTGTTTTTGCTAGCACAAAAGTGCAATTTTCCAAGATTCTATTTGCTTTTAATAAGCAGATTCAGTTAATTATTTTCCCAGTCCTGTGCATTAGCGTGCTATGACAGGAGAACCTTCGAAACCAGCATAATATTAATTTTGTAGTGGAAACAAAGCCTTCTCATAGGACTTTTCTTTTAGGTAAACGATTGGCTGAAGATGTCTTATCTCCTCAGGATACCACAGACATGTCAGAAAATGCATGTAGTCTGCTGTAATTTACACATCTAGGAGAAGCTCCCCAAAGCTTTTTGGTTTGCTGTATCTTTGGGCATTTTCTTGACTTGGTATTGTCTATTAACAATACTCAAATATTTACTAGACAGCAGCTTACACTGAACACTATTTCCTCCCACTTTATTTGGTACCTACGAGTAGAACTAATACTCATTAAGTAAACTAGGACAGTACAGGGTTTTCTTAAGTTATAAAATAGTTCTCAATACTTCAGTATATTTTAAGGTCTTCTACTGAGCAGGGTATTCAATAAAAAACATATGCATACACAGATGTAGTGGTTTAAGCCCAGCCCATAATTCACAACCACGCAGCTGCTCGCTCACTCCTCTCCTTATTCCCCCCAGACTCCTGGAGGGGTGGGGAGGAGAATCAAAAAAAACATAAACCCCACAGGTTGAGATAAGAACAGTCCAATAACTTCCAGGTGACTTCCCCCAGTTTATATACTCGGCATGACATGCTGTGGTATGGAATACCCCTTTGGCTAGTTTGGGTCAGGTGTCCTGTTTCTGATTCCTCCTGGCTTCTTGTGTTCCTCTTCACTGGCAGAGGATGAAAGACTGAAAAGTCCTTGAACAGAATAAACACTTCTCAGCAGCGCCTAAAAGCATTAGTGTGTTATGAGCATTATTCTCAGACTAAAGTCANGTCCTGTTTCTGATTCCTCCTGGCTTCTTGTGCCCCTTCCTCACTTGGCTAGTATGAGAGACTGCAAAGTCCTTGAACAGGGTAAACACTACTTAGCAACAACTAAAACATTGGTGTGTTATAAGTGTTGTTCTCAGACTAAAGTCAAAAACACAGCACTTCACTGGCTACTAAGAAGGAGAAAAACAACAGTTACAGCTGAACCCAGAACAAGAGATTAAGTTGGTGTACCACAGAAACATTTCAGTAACTGATAAATATCCCAGTGAAGAAACATGCATGTCTTAAAAAATGTTTAACACTGCATTATTACCCTAAGATAACTATTGTATTACAGAAATCAGAGTCTTCAGAGCATTCACATGACAAATACACTGAGAAGCTTCTGATAACATAGGAAGTGATCAGGTTTTGTAACATTTAGCATAGCAAGGACTACAAACTTCTGTACTTGTGCTGAGAGTTAATTCACTGTGGAATTGAAGTCTGAGAGGAAAAGAAAAAGCTAATTAATATAAATTACAGAAGCAAGTGATAGGACTGTTGGATTCTTACCCCTGCAAGGTGAAACAGACATCCTGAACCAAAGAAAGTCAATTAAAAATGAAAGACAACCTGAATTAATAGATTCCCTTGATGAAAATGCTTACCAAGTTTAAAAAAAAAAAAAAAAAAAAAAAAAAAAAAAAAAAAACCCAAAAAACAAAAAAAAAAAAAGAAAACAAAAA
>NDXB01014733.1:11451-25817 GCA_002631895.1 Agapornis roseicollis
AACAAAAAAAAAAAAAAAAAAAAAAGAAAGAAAGAAAGACAATCTGATAAACTTGATTATTGAGGGATGCCTTCGGTTTGTGCTTTGCAAGCAGATACAAGTAAACCTTGTTCAACACTCCAGGACAGGAGAAAGCCATATATGACCAAGCAACAGTAAGAGCCTTGTCCAATGGACCATGTCTCATAATCCTGCCTCCTGCCCTGTGCTGGGTATATTCATTCTTTTACAAACAATTCATCTTTAACTCAGGCCAGGTGGAGAATGAGCTTTTTATTTATCCACAGTGTACTATCTACACATATGCAAGACAGAACTGCACAGGCAGTGGGTAATAGCCAGCAAGCATGAACTGCTTATTGACTCAATGTTCATTTTCTCTGTATTTCTTGCTGCCCTAAATAAATACCACATTTTGTGAAAGTGGCTGGTTAACTTTGTCATTATCACCAAATGATATCAGAACTTCAGATCCTAGCTAAAGCTATTACTTCACTGCAAAAGGACATAAACACAGTGGGAAAGCAGAAGGATATAGGTTATTGCCCCAGAAGAGGGAAGTCCATTTAGGCAGCTCCTAAGGGTGACACCATTACAATGCTGTTCACAGTAAAAGAGCCCAGTAAAAGAGCTCCTCTGTAGTTCCACTGATTAATGTAAACTTACACTGATTAATCAAAATTAATTTAAAATTTAAATGTTAACACTTAAAAAGTAAAGAAGTGATTTCCCTGTAGCAAGATCACTTCTCTCTAACAACCCAGGTCTCAATACAACTATTCTGATCTTTCTTTACTAGATGTTTGCATTATATGTCTCTATAAAAATAATTATTTCTCACAAGTTCAATAAGAAAATAAAAGATAACTCAAAAGGGTAGGAAAATTATATAAGTTCATAATCCCAGAGGTAAACCTGAAGTTTTCAGTTACAAAGTTATTTTTCTGTTCTTTTAGAATTTTGACAAAATGAAAGGAATCATTGATTTTTTTTAACTCATGCTATTGAATTAATACATTCTTAAAACAGTAGTACTTGAATTTGCATTAGCACTCAAATTATTCTTATTAAGTACTTAAGCCACACACTGGTATTATTATCCCTAATATTTTTAAACATCCACAAAAAAGTTCTGTTTGAGAAGAAACCAACAGCATGGGCAGTATGCAAGGATGCATCCAAATCCTACCAAGAAGCAGCTAATCCTAGGATCTCAAAAAATGACCAGTCTGAAGGCAGCCAATCCTGATTCTGAACAGCAGAATGCATGATCTTTATGCTAATAGCTCCCTTCTACTGGAGACAGCACTGCAAAAACACTATTCACATTCATGTTTATGTTTGGTTGTGCCTTTCTAAGCACAGACAGCACATGGGATTTGGACCTAGAAAGCCTTCAGAGCAGATTCAATTGCTGGAAAGCTCAGAAATATTTTGCCAACTCCACTCCTTGAATCATCACAAGAGCTTTGGGTACAGTCTGTATTTACCCTAACTACTCTTCTACCCTTCCTTANGAAATAGAAACAGAGCAGATTCAATTGCTGGAAGCTCAGAAATATTTTGCCAACTCCACTCCTTGAATCATCACAAGAGCTTTGGGTACAGTCTGTATTTACCCTAACTACTCTTCTACCCTTCCTTACCTGTAGCCCAATTCCAGCTTGGCAGTAACATGCACTTGCCAGCTCCTCTTGTGGGCAAACATCCCTTCTTTGCCTAGTCATGAAGGAAAGAAAAAGGACTGGGGAAACCCTCAAAGGGCAAGGTAGGACATTCACTAGGTATGTAGCTTCAGAGACAATATGCTTTCTCAGCAAGAGTTACAGACATATTTCTTCTTCCTGTTGTTGTGCTGACTAATAAAAGCACTCTGAATTATCTTTATTTCAACACATGCAGTGGTTGTCAGGCAAATTATTTTAAGACAGCACAGGTGAGCTTCACTTGAAAAAATCAAAGCTCTCATGAGAACACTAAGGACTGCAAGGACTGGAAACTAGGAAAAGAAACCACCTACCACACACACACAGAAAAGAAACACCCAAACCATCACCCAAACAAAATAAACAGATGAACTAGATAAAAATCAGGTGAACTAATCATTGGTTTTGTGTCAGTCACACCTCTACCAACCATAAGTACAGGCAAATCCAAAGGTTCAATTAATAGGCTGTACTAAAAATATTCAAGCCTAGTGTATTGATGGGATGCCTTATTAATCTGAAACTGTAACAGCACTAACTCAGAAAATATCTATGCTTTCATCTGATAATGGTCAATACATTGCCAATTCACACTACCACATTTTAATTAAATTATGCTAAATATACTAAAACCTCCATTACTTGATGGCATTTCAATTTTAGCTTTTAAATTCTCAGACTCACAGAAAGTAAGCTTGGAAAACAGTGCCATCTAATGCTAAAGAGCATAAAGGTAGGAGATTACTATAATAACTTTAAAATAGAATGTACCAAATTTTTTTACACCGATTTTTCAGACAATTTTGTAATATTCAACAGTAGTTTAAACAAAAGTTTAAAATGCATTTATCAAGTGACATAACTTATTTGGAAAACAACATTGCTAGTTCAAAAATATCTTTTATGAGAGTAAGAAAATCTAATTCAGGTGATTGAGAAGTACTTAAATTGCATTACCTTCACATTGTTTGAGAGCACTAGGGAACCTAAGGATCTGTTTCCAATTAGACCTATTCTTGATCAGTAAAGTAAGATGACAAATAAGATTACCTGCAACTCATGATACTGAACTCTAAAGATGCAGAATACGATTGTCATTAGACAATTAATTAATTAAAAAAAAAAAAAAGAAAGAAAGAAAAAAATTACAGTGTGAAGACTATTCCATAGTGTTCTGGTCAGCTTTGTACAGCATCTGCTTTTACATGCTCCTCTGCCAAACTTCCTGATGCAGGAAAAGCAAAATGAGCAAGATTCTCATCTACAGAGAAACAAACATAAGGAACATGCATTTTCTAGACATCTATCAGTGTCGAGTAGTCTGGAGTGAGAGCTTTCCTCTTAAGACATTTTGCCAAAGAGCTTCATGAAGATGTTTCTTACAGAACAATGTAAAGACTCTAAAGATTGAATGAAGCAAAGGTAGTACAGCAGTGACAAAACTGGAAAGTTCTCTGCAAATTTAGTAAGTATGAGAAACTAAGGAAAGCGTCCCCTTTCTAATTTCAAGTAGCTTACATACTAAAATCCATCCTAGAACAATAGAGAAATTCTGTGAATTAATGTATTAATGTTGCAGTGTATTTATTTAAATTACACGCACAGAGCATTTGCATGAATTTTCAGCCACTGAACTTTTAACTCATTGTCTCATTTCCAAAAAACCACATTTCACTTAAAAAACAAGCACTTTTTAAAAATATGTTCAAATCATGCGCTTGTGCTGACTTTCCTGCCCAGTCATGAAAACATCCAGGGTTCTCTCCATTGATACCGCAACCTTTTCCTTTCGATCTTTTGATTTGTTATTGTATACAACAATATTCTTTTCCAAGCTGATCTGGTGAGATTTTTTTTTTTTCAGACATCTTTCATTAAAATCCCCAAAATGTCACCTCTGCCTTTATCATTATTTACTGCAGGACTAATCCAAACAAACAAACAAACAAACAAAAAAAAAAAAAAAAAAAGAGATATCTCCTATGACCACAGCCGTTGCTCCATAACCCTGTTATACTGAAATGCTAATAGCTTCACACAACATTAATTTTGTCTTACTTGAGAATTAGTCCTATAATTTTCAGCNAACAAACAAAAAAAAAAAAAGAAAAAGAGATATCTCCTATGACCACAGCCGTTGCTCCATAACCCTGTTATACTGAAATGCTAATAGCTTCACACAACATTAATTTTGTCTTACTTGAGAATTAGTCCTATAATTTTCAGCAGGCCTGCTAAAGAGATCAAGAATGCATGTGGATCAAGAAGTTTCATTCTTTGTTTCTTTGAACTGCCATGGAATGCAGTGTTACATTAATTAACTGTGTGGGGCTTGAATGATGTACATTTTCTTTGTTGAAGTAAACACCATCCTGGATTTAACCCTTTTCTTTCTTCCTTTTTTTTTTTTCAATATATATACTCTAAATATCACATTGCATTAGAGTGTCATTATCACAACATCAAGGCCTTTGGGTTTGGTTCTAACTTAATTTTAATTAAATTCTCTCACACACTCAAAACTGCAAGGGACTTTTCTCCACATGGATAATAAGGAACAACAGTTTTGAAGGCTCAATGCAAGTGCTGGCCATCGAAATCAAGACAGCTGTTTGAAGCATCATGTAAAAGCAGACATGGCTTAACAGTGGTTCAAAAAGCAAGAAGACATTCTTCAGAAAATTGAAGGTTTGTCCAGAGGAAATAGAAAGGACCATAAATTCTGGCAGACTAGATGTAAGAACACAGGCAAGGAAAAAGGACACAGGAATTGTTTTAGGATCAGCTTATAAGAGTCATAAACTCTAGTAATGCATCTTTTTTCAAAGATCAGGAACAGAATACCTGCCCATTCCCTTCCCCTCCCCCTCCAAATCAAAGGGCTGCTGGAAGACACTGTAATAAGACAAAATAACTTCTACTCAGAACACTCTAAACAATAATAAGTCACTGGGTCAAGACTGTGTTCACCTATGATCTTCTGGACAAAACCTACAATGATATAACTGAGCACTTAACTGTACTGTGAAATCTCTTGTTTAAAAGTGCCTGACTACCAGAACTCTAGAAGGTCACACATAAACACCTATTTTGAAAAACTGCGCCAGGAGAAGAAGTGGGAAGTACAGACCAGTAGTTCTGATGTCCGCAGATGGAGAACTAGTAGAAACTATAGTAGAGAATTTGTGATCATGTGGATGAATGTGATATACTGGGAAAGGGTCAACATGAATTGTGTAAAAGGAAGTGACACCTCATAAACCTATGGGATTTCTCTGAAGGACTCAGCAATCACATAGTTAAAGACTCAACTGACAATCTTCCAAAGTACGTTGTCTTAGTAGGAAGAAGACTAGAAGGAGCCATTTTCATAACTAGATAACCAGTTGCCATTTGTAAGCAAAAATCCAGAAACCCACGAACAGTAAATCGCAGTGGGAGAAAAAGGTTCTTCTAAGTTTTTCTTTTTTCTTTCTCTTACTTATAGTCCAGTAATTTAACAGTGATTCTGACAGAGTTCTTACCATTCCTAATACTAATCTCCTAGCAATGGTCCTTTTTACAGATACCTCAGGGTCCTTTTATCATGTATGCAAAAGAACTTAGTTTATTTGTGGGGAAAGATCTATCTTTCTCCTAACAGTTCAGAACAAAGCTGTCCAAATGTAAAAGCAAACATTCTTGCTCTATTTTCCCAAACACTATTATTAACAGAAGCAAATAAGAAAGATGCAATTCTGTTTTAAACTTCCTCACTAGTCTGTGCGTGAATGGATAAAGAAATGTCTGCCTCCATGAGCCAGCAGAATGTACACAAGATTTCTCCTTGCAAGATAACAAACTAGTCACAGGACAGGACTTTTACCAAACAACATCACCACAGAAAAACACAAGTAGGGGAGAGGGAAATATTTTGGTTTCTCTCTCAAATATTCTGTGATGGCTTGCCTGAACAAATTAGTAATGGTGTCAATCAATGTATGTTTATTTCCTCCCTATCATATAAATTGAATAACCATAGATATAATGTTTGGTTTAGTTCCCATGAAGCATCTATGTAATGATGAATGTAATGGTTTTAACAGTTCTGCAGCAAAGGCAGCTTTACTGTGTACTTAATACATGAATAGATTTTGCAATATAAAAAATACATTAACAGTGTGAACTTTAGTATAAGTTCAATACATTAGAAGATGTATGCAGATTTGCTTTTCTTTCTGTAAGAAAAACTAGTATAAATTATTCTGGTGACTCCTGGCAATTTTAAAAAGGATTACTTGTAATACAGCAGGTTCTACTAGGAGTCATTAGAGCAGGACTGTTTTGGTGATGTATATCACAATATACAGGCTTTCTGATGAGGCAGATAGTACACTAACGCAATGCATTCCAGGGATTTAGCAGGAAAAAAAAATCCACTTTTGTTCTCTTTACATTAATACACATGGCTATATTCTATGCTTGATTCACCCCTACTGACATCAGAATTTATAAACCCACTTATCCAACATTGTCATAGTAGCAGGAAAGGATAAGGACCATGTTCAGTAAATACATAACCAGCATGTTTCTTTTTCAATGGTACAATTGTTACAGCTCAACACATGTGATGCAAGTGCACATTACATTCCCAAACCTACTCACATATGCATGCTACAGCCACCTAAAATAAGAACCAAGAGGTTAAAGCATTCTAATACTGCAAAATGAAAAAAGAGGAAAGATACCAGAAGGTATTTATCAGCTTGCATCTCTAATGCTTCCTTTAAGATGTATTCTGAATAGACGATTTAACTTCAGGAACAAGGAATAAGCAAAAGTTGAAGAGAATGGATTTTCAGACTCTGCTCTATTGCTTTCTCAGATGAAAGGAAAAGGAAGCCCTGAATTTTACTACAATACAAATTTCTTTCATAAGCCTTTCACAACCTGGTAATAGTCAAATAAAAGATGTTCTGGGTTAGTGTAATTGGTATCATCCTCTGCAGTCAAAAGCAAGATTGCAAGTCCTCAGAACACAAAACATTCTGTAAATAATAACATCCTGATATACCTCTGCTTGATGCAGTCACATGATATTCAAGATATTTGGTCATCTGTATTCAATTCTTCATAGTATTATTCCTTTGCTGCATCTTAATATCCCATTCTAGAGCTACATTGTTTATTTCACTCAGTGAATGTCTATCCCACAGCTGCTCTAGATTCAGAGTGGGCTCAGTATGCTTTAGTGTTTTGTTTGGTTTTGAGTGTCATACTATGATTCCTGATGGCTTTAAAGCATTAGGGAAGATGCATCTTGTTTCTGAAGCAGAAGCTTCCAAATATCCTGCTAGTGCCACCGGTGCAACCAAGCAAAATTAGATGCAGATTAAAAGTGGGAGGCACAAGGGATTAGGATCATTAGCCTGCATCTCCCACTGCGCATCAGCACTAACTCATACATTCCTAAAAGCAGCTTTCCTCCAATTCTGTAACACGGTGTACGGGATGCAGATGTTAGTCTTCCCCATCAGGTCCCACTGCAGATGAGAAGCTGAAGCACTGCTTGTAGCTGAGAAATGCGCACTTCTCCTCAGTAAAACACTAAACTGTGGATCTGCCCTTACCACATCTGTCTGCATGAGCACAACACACCCCATCATGTGGCACAGATAGACAGTATCCCCTCATTCATGTCACAGCAGCCTGTCTCCAACTATCCCCCAAAGCCATCAGATTCATTTTTATAATTATATGAACATGACAGAAGTATAATCCTATATAAATTACAGTAAATTTGCTCATCCTGTTTGGAAGTCCCTATGGTCAGCTAAGGCACAAGTACTGACGCATCTGATGCCACGGGACATCAATAATCGATTCTTTTTGATTATTACACTTTATCTGTCAAATTTACATTATTAAACAAGTGTAACACAACTGTCTTCTAGAAGCTCATCTAGTACGTTGTTCTCACTATCAGATGCAGCTATTAGTGTAAACTAAAAACGGTCATTGTAAATCAGTCATGGAGCAATTGGCCATGGAGAAATTCACGTCACACTGCACTGATTTCCTACCCACAACAGACAGCTTTTTCAGAGACTAATTCTAATTTAAATCATGACAAGATCACACTGTCTTAGAGAATTGTAATGAAAAGCAGTTCCTGTGCTCCACTTTCTGCACAAAGTAACAAGAGAATAAGTAACAAGAGAACAACACAGCTGATGTAAATAACTAAGGAGAATGTTGACTCTCAAGCTAAAATAAAAAATGTTCATGACTTTTTAGGAATTAAGACATCTAAAGAGGAAAACAAAATAAAAGTAGTTAATGTGTAACAGGAAGATGATCCTATACTGTTGTTGTGGTTTGAGCCCAGCCAGCAACCCAGAATGATGCAGCTGCTCGCCCACTCCCTCCCTTCCTCCTCCTGCTCCCGGAGGGATGGGGAAGAGAATCAGAAGAATGTAACTCCCACAGGTTGAGATAAGAACAGTCCAGTAACTAAGGTTTAACACACATCACTACTGCTTCCACTAATAATAATAATAATAAGGGAAATAACAAGGGGAGAGAATACAACCACTCACCACTCTCCAACCAATACCCAGCCTGACCCAAGCAGTGATCTAGCCCTTCTGGGTAACTGTCCCCAAGTTATCTACTGGGCATGATGTGCTGTGGTATGGAATACCTCTTTGATTGGTTTGTATCAGGTGTCCTGTCTCTGCTTCCTCTCAGCTTCCCTTCCTCCTTGGCAGAGCATGAGACTCAGAAAGTTCTTGGTCAGAGTAAACATTACTGAGCAACAACTGAAAACATCGGTGTTATCAGCACTGTTCCAAGGCTGAATGTCAAAAACACAGCACTGCACCAGCTACCAAGAAGGACAAAAATGACTGCTGCTTCTGAACCCAGGACAACTGTTCAGCTGAAAGACTAAGATTAGAGCACCTGGTGTTCTACTCTAGTAAAATTATTTCCATGCAATTCCTCCTCTTGCATTTCAGGTGAAGTGAGCAGAGATTATTCTATTTTGGTAATGCACTAGGACTAACTGAATGATCTTATGGCAGCACATACCAATATTAAATCAAAACCGAGATGCTTTCCTTTCTCAGATGAAGTATTCCCAGCAATTCAGAATGCCATTATCCAGGCTGTACTGTGAGTGTTCAGCATCTCCTTTGCCCTGTGTTGCCAGTTATCTGTCCTCTATGCCATTTTGTGGGAAAGACATTTATTTCTACTCCATTTCATAAACCACATAGCCTCAACTATAACGGATATTGCTTTGCAAATAATTTGCAAATGATTTGTAGGATCAACATGTCATCTTAATATAACTACCAATCAGAAAATGAAACACATTCTTACTAGTTTCACATACTGCTAAAGTGATTAGGTCATATCTCAGACCATTATATCAGTAATGATTCACTTCCAGTCAGAAGAGCACCTAACTCTTTCAACAGGAATTCCACTCAGTAGTAAGAGAATGAAGTTTGAACCTAGTCTAAAGCTTTTCATGCCTTGGGTCTCATTGCTTTGGGCCCTGACTTAAACATTGGTAGGTCTCATAAAGAAATACTGAGAGGGAATAGACAGAGATCATTAACTCAGCTTCACAGTACTACCTCCAGTTTCTTTGTTCTTCTCATCAGTATCCATAAAAGGAAGTTGATCCAAGAATTAAATCTGTTCCATGATAACAGATAAGTATCTACAAATAAAACTGAGGTTTATGTTGGTGCTGTCTCCACAGCAATCTTGGAGAATAAACTGCTCAGTGTGGTCATGAAAACACCAGCATCACTTCCTTCTTCGAAAGATAGTTATTCCTAAAATTTCTGTAAGTCAAAACTGGCCAACCAGACAGCCTGAGCTGTTCTAATAGAATTGCTGCACTCAGACATAGTTTTATCTTGTGCATTACACTTCTGCAAAAGTTTTTGCTTTCTTTAGACTCTTTACAGATCTGCAACCTGCAGCTAGAGTTCCTTATATCCCTTTACTGAAAAAAAAAGCCAATTCAAAGCTCCTATTCTCTGTGCCTGCATCCTCATGCTGTTAGACACAGAACAAACTGATCATAGTGAAATACTTGCCTATTTTTGAACTGGATTAGTTCACTGATGTAATTGATCAGGCACACTCACAAATTATGTGATATTTAAAAAAGCAAAGGAGGACAACCACCTGTCCTGGGTTTAGCAGTAGCAGTCAATTTTTCTCCTTCTTAGTAGCTGGTGCAGATGTGTTTTGACTTGCAACCTTGGAACAAAGCTGATAATACTGATGTTTACTCTGACCAAGGACTTTGTGAGTCTCATGCTCTGCCAGGGAGGAGGGGAGGCCGGGAGGAAGCAGGGACAGGACAGCTGACCCAAACTAGCCAAAGAGGTATTCCATACCACAGCACGTCATGCCC
Source organism: Agapornis roseicollis (assembly GCA_002631895.1). NCBI lineage: Eukaryota > Metazoa > Chordata > Aves > Psittaciformes > Psittacidae > Agapornis > Agapornis roseicollis. The sequence continues at coordinate 21,577 of NDXB01014733.1, forward strand.
AGGATGTAACTGAGTTACCTGGAAGGGTTAGTGCTTTGAGGGAGCTGGAGAAGGTATCGGTTGGTGCTCGGTTGGGTGGGGTGTGGTGAGTTATCAGTCAGCGGGTGGTGAGATGCTGTATTATCTTCCCTTGTTATTTCCTTTATCGTTATTATTATTGGTGGTGGTAGTAGTGATTTGTGTTACACCTTAGTTACTAAACTGTTCTTACCTCAACCTGTGGGAGTTGCATTCTTTTGATTCTCCTCCCCATCCTTCTGGGAGCAGGGGGAGGGCAAGAAAAGGGGGGTTGAGTGAGTGAACAAGCTGTGTGGCTGGGTTTAAACNATTCTCCTCCCCATCCTTCTGGGAGCAGGGGGAGGGCAAGAAAAGGGGGGTTGAGTGAGTGAACAAGCTGTGTGGCTGGGTTTAAACCACAACACCACCGTAACACCAAAATCTTTTCAACAGCCTTACACTTCATCACAGTAAGAACCAACTTCAAACTGTAAATGAACCCACCTTATACTGTGAATACCTCCTAACCCATGCAGCAGTAACAAACAAATATAGCATTACATTTCCATTACATATCCCCACCATTTTTTACTGTCAAAAGTAACCATCAAGCTTAAGGAAAAGGTAACTTATTACATAACACAGTGCAATGAAGTTGGAACAAAAGAGGTTCAGATTCTGCACCCTCCCAAAGACGGTCAAGCACTGCAACAGGTTACCCAGAGATGTTCTGCAGTTGCATCCTATTTTTGGCATTAAGATGGACTAGAGCCCTCTGGAAGTCCCTTACAACCAGAATTATCCTATGACCTTATGATGCAACAAAACCAAATGTATTTCTTTTTATGGAATATTTGCTCTCTATTTTTTCATGTACAACCTTTTATTCGGTCATAATCATTGATGCTTTGATTGTGTTGACATAATTAAAACAACTATTTGCAGAAAACCAAATGAATTCACAGAATGGTTGGAATACAGCTTCTGGGGACAAATATGTCATCTATAATAAGGAGGAAGAAAATGAGAAGCAGAGTCTGAACTAGCAATGTATTCAGAGAAATATATTAGAAATTTAAATATCTATGCCTACTTGTCACACATCGTTTACCTAGTGGCAGGAAAAACAGCAGTCTTGATTTTCCACCAAAGCATTTTCTACATTTCCAGTTAACCGGGGGTGAGGTGAGGGAAGAGAGGAAGAAAGAAAGATTTCAGATAAATCTGATGGAAATAAATCTGCAGACTTCATACTGAACTGAGTAATATTTTTTTCTGTAAACAGCATCAGTAAAAGTGAAGAAAAGCACAAGAGAATAGATGGGTTTCATTATTATTTAGACTGAAGCAGTTAAGAGAGCGAAGAAAGAGAGACAGGTCTTTACTTAACATTTCCTCTCTCAATTGCAAGTGGAATTAATAAATTACAGCCCTCCCAGAAGCCTCCTGTTTTACCTCCTCAATACACTACTCAGAGTTTAAAGGTCTTTCTGCAGACTGGTATGCTGTCCTTGCCATTTTCAGGAATGTTTTGCAAGAAACCCTTGCTTACTCAGCTGAACAAAAGCCTCACCATGTCCACTGACTGGTCATAGACAAATCTTAAACTATGGGACCAGCTATCCTGAAGAAGAACCATGAATACACATTCAGCAAAGCTAGGGTGTGACAAGTAGCACGCATCGCATAATATCTCCTTTCAGATGCCAGGAAGTAAAAGAACTAGTAATAAGTCTTACTTTAGATGCACCTTTTGCTACTGAGTGCTCTACAAACATAGCTGGTTCTACCATCTCAGGATGGAAAGAAGCGAAAGTGAATCAGCATGTCAAGCAAATTGTTGTGGCATATCCTTGACATCTGAGGTCCTAAACCAGCAGTTTATTTAATTACTTTTGTTGCAGAGGGACACTGCTTGTCTAGAATTAAACACAGAGGGGGAATATTGCTTTGTTCCCTGATAGTTTTCTCTCAATTCTATGATTAAGGCAAGGTATTTCCTTCATCTAGACGTCTCACTTTAAAAGCAAGGGGGGAGGGGAGAAGGCAAGAAGCAAATGGAAAAAAGATTATATCCATCTTTGAATTTGAGAAGTCAGGCACATTTTTACAGCTAACTTGCATATTCTGGACAGGAAATGTCTGAGACTGTGACAGCTCAAAAGAAACATCGTCATATAACACTTAGTGGAGACCCACTGACCTCTTTGTTACACTAGTATCACCACCTAAAGTACCTGAGCATGCCCCCAGATGCTCTTTAAAAAGACTGCTAGCTTCAGGCAGAAATGCATTTGTTGTTTCTCCTGCTTTTGCTGCATTCAACCCTACATAGCTAAGCTTGCACCAAGGTCTGCAGGGTCAAGAAAAAAAATAACCCACTGTGCTATTATTCTGGAAATACCCACTTCAAAAGTTGTTTCTTACATTCATTTCAAAGGCTCTACTTCGCTCCAGGGCTGTAAGCAGCCACAGTGTCCAGCAGCTGCTCACAAAGACAGACAGACCTGAAGAATGATGTCAGGAAACTACTACCAAACCAAAAGGATGTTCAATAAATGAGTATGGCTCAAAATACTCCCTGGGGGACTTGAAAATATTTTTTCAGTGACTCAGTAAATCTAATATAGCTTCATCATTCATGATCCTGATTTGGGTTTATCCCATGGCAGATCATTTTAGCAAAAGAAACTAACTGCAAAAAAACAACGACCAATTATGCAGCTGGTTTGTAAACTGATTCTAGTAGCAACAGCAAAATATTTTGCTGTAACATATTTTACGCCAGCTATAACAGAGCAAACACATAGGCAGTAAAAGCATCTTGGGTAGAAGTAGTATCTTTCATTAGACCAACTGGTATTTGTGGAAAAGTCAGACAACATTCCAGATAAAAACCTTTCTTCATACCAGAAAGAGAAGCAGCAGTTCCAAAGGTACACAATGCATTTAGCAGAAATGATCAAAGCTTAAGTATAGATCAAGGAGACCATCTTCTAAAGAAGGAAGAATTTAAGACAAACAAAAATATCCTAGCAATAATATCACCTAAACCCATCAAAAACGTAAGTCTAATCATGCTGAATAAGTATTTTTTTTCAAATGAAAAATAATACCAATACCATTACTGTTTTATGAGCTATATCTGAGAGCATATAGTGTCCCTCCAATTCTTCTTCCTTTTCTCCTCATCTACATAAACTGCATGCATGCCTTCAAGTCTTAACAGACACATTCTTTTACAAAGAATTCAATGAATTTGATACATAAACTCACTACTGCAAACTAAAATATCGCTGTTTTATATAAGAGAATATATTTACAGAACAGAAAGTAAGATACATGCAGATTTGTAGTTCCATTATATAAAAATTAGGGTGATTTCTTGGCTGCACTGATATTCATACTTTTTTATTATTTTAATGATGTTGCAAGGTCAGTTGAAGTTAATGGAGTTGCATCATGGATTAATACAGACTAATCAAGGCATCAAATTAATTGAAGGCTTCCCACTCTTCCACACACAAAATCAAACAACTTACAAAAGCTTCAATGGCTGTCTGCTCCACTTCTTTATCAGAAACTGTAGTCCCATAGTAGTGCTGGTTGAAGAAAACACACACATGTGCCTGAGTTACTGCCGAAGCGGCCAAGATTGTTCATGGGATCCTGAGATAATCCATCTCCAGTCACTCCAGGGGAACCAGCAACCCTAAACAAAAGGATGTAATAGCACAGTAATTATCGGAAGTAAACGTATAAGACATAATTACTAAATTCATTATGCCTACCTGTTGACAACCCCAGAAAGGTCACAAAATTGATATACACAGATCATAGAATCAATTAGGTTCAATTAGGTTAGAAAAGATCATCAAGTCCAACCCTTACTGCAGGATAGCTGAGTCCACCACTAAACCATGTCCCTAAGGGCCTCATCTACATGGTTTTTGAACACTTCCAGGGCCTGTGATTCCACCATTTCCTGGGAAACCTGTTCCAATGCCTGATCATCCTCTCTGTGTAGAATTTTTTTCTAATAACCAATCTAAACCTCCCCTGGTGCAGCCTGAGGCCATTTCCTCTTGTCCTATCAGTTGTTTCTAGGGAAAAGAGACCAGTCACCTCTCTCCATCCTCCTTTCCAGTAGTTGCAGAGAGCAATAAGGTTCTCCCTGAGCTTTCACTTCTCCAGACTAAGCAACCTGTGTTCCCTCAGCCGTTCCTCATAAGATTTGTACTCCA
>NDXB01014734.1:0-39814 GCA_002631895.1 Agapornis roseicollis
ACTGACTGGTCTGTAATTCCCCAGGTCATCCATTTTCCCCTTCTTGAAAATGGGGGTTATATTACCCTGCATTACTAGTTGAACAAGTATGTTTTTTGCTTTCTTTTTTTCTGAGCTTTGGTTAGACAAATGAATGAAATGAGTGCAGTCTGGAAAGAGTCTTTTCCTCTGTACGTTTTTTTTTTGTTCATGTGTCACCATGGAACCAACATTCACATTTCCAGAGAACTTGAAAAACGTTTGAACAATGAATGCAGACTATAGATGTCATTGTCAGTGCAGCACTGAGGCCTAACATCAGAACATCTTTTATTTTTAACATCTGATAAGTCGCTATATCAGTTAATGGAGAAATTTTCCTTTTCTGTCCATTTACAATGTATGTAGAAGCAGCAAGCACAATGAACACACTGGAGTTGTTTGCCCAAATTATCCCTGGGGAAACAATCAATTTATGGGCTGTTTTTATTCTCTCACATGAGTCAAAAATAAACCACTGTGAAATGGACACCTTAATTTCAACAGAAAGAGAGTGAGGTCAAGATGTTCATGTGTGACTCTTGATTTGCAGTACTCAGAGCTGAAATACCTTGTAAGTGCCCAATTCCCAGAAGGCAAGTACCTAACCCTCTCCCAGCTTGCGATGTTTCAATGAGTTACAGGGATTACTTCGAATTACATTTGAAAATCTCTGCACAAACACCTTTCAGAGTCTGGAGTATCCAGCAAAAGGCAGTAACTTAACCATGTTAACATCTACCAGTACGTATAAAAGCAGCTACACTGAAATTGCTCACATTATGCTGTGGTAATTCTGGAATATGAGCCTGCTGTGGCAGAGGGCAAGTACTAGACATTTCTGAAGATGCTGACATCTTGGAGGAAACCCAAGGTAGGAAAGGACAACTTTTTCTTTTCCCTTTGCTCAAAGTGCAACAGATGGAGGGAGAATTGTCCTTATCTAGTATCCCAGGGATGATCACAAAAGCCATTTAATTATTTGAAAGGTTTGCTTTTTCTCCTCATAGCAAGATAAGAATACTAAAATGGCTCAGAATACAGCTACAAAGGGTTGCTAAACCTTGATATAAATGCCTTTATCAAACCAGCAAATATTTGTAATGATTTGGGATTTATTTTAACAGTATGAAACACTGTTTATTCAGCACTATCTAATGTGTAGAATTAAGGCACTTAAGGCTTCAGAAAAGAGAAATTTATCTCTAACATAAGTGGTTAAAACTGTTCTGCTGTCCTGTTTCAGCAGTGAATTTAGCATGCTCAACAGATAAGAGGCAGCAGCTGAACATCAGATTCAATCCAAGCTTCCCCTATGTTCATCAGACTATGGTGCTTGTGACTCCAGGGTTCACTTTGATGTCCTGTCATTAGAATGCTGGAGTAATAGCTCAAGTGCCATTACCTTCAACTCACCTTTGTTCTGCAGGATAACTTGTATTCTCAGTTAAATCCCTTCCTGTACCAATCTTTATGATAATATATGCAGGACTGCGATGTCATCTGGTTAAATAGATGCACTGCCTTTTGGGATCACACATATCCTGTTACAAGGGTCACTTGTTCCTCAAATGTTTCTGTCTGAACAGAGAGCTTCACAGCTTCTATGTATACAAAATATTGGACAGCTTTTCCCTGCCCCAAAATTGCTACATGGGAAATTTCCATGAACAAAGGGCTGGAAGACATGGGTTGTTTAAGGCCATGTGCAAGTTAGATTGGACACTTTGCATGCTTTTGTCTTAGCTCCTGAGACTGCTTAACCTGCTTAGAGAGTTCGCATTGCTTAGTTTTTTCCCAGAAGTAAAATGCATCCAGTGAATGTTGGCGTTGTCTTTCATTTTCAATGAAGACCAAAAGCAGTTGGCAAAGAGATCCCTCAACTGGCAGAAGGATGCCAATAGTAAGAGTGGAAAGACGAGGCTGGGAATAAGAAGACTGCTAGCACAGACATGCTAAAAACAGCACCCTTGTAGGCAGACAAAACAGCCCTGTGTTTCAGGCCCATCACTAAAGAATTTCACTGCAGTAATCTGTGTTCACAAACACCCTCAAAAGATTATTGGGCTGTTTGGAGGCTGGAGTCTGCAGGTAACTTTCTGAAGGAAGAGGCATCAAAAATACAAATCATACATGGTATTCTCTGTTAAGCACAGGAGAGGAAGCAATCATGAAGGTGAAGGCAGGTTTTTGAAGGGATGACTAGAGGGACTACAGTTCAAAGTAAATAGTGGAGCTACCATAGCTGAGATTGTTACACTTCTAAAGGACATATTGTAAGAGAAACAAGGAAAACAAGAAAGAGACCAAACTAGAAACACAGTAGAAGATATACAAGTGAGACAACCAAAGTCGAGATTTTTAACATGAAACACATTTCCTCTCAGGAAATGAGTCTCTTCATCAAAAATATCAAGCATACTGCTCACAAGGAGAGAAGTTTAATTTGGTGGATAGAAGTAATTATGCATGCTAAGATGACAACAAAGCATGGTATCAGGACACAACCTGTAAACCAGCTGGGATCATCAACGTCAGATAAGTGCAAAAGGAAATTAGTCAAGACAGTATATGAAATGTTGTGGTTTCAGGTATTTATAAAGTATTTTGATATGAAACATGCTCCATTTTCAGAGTTAACATTTGATCAGACATCTTTATATTAATATTTGACTTTTTAAAATGGGGATGAAGATATAAAATGAACATATCCTGAAATCTGGGATGCTACCTCAGAAAAAAATAATTAATGGACATGAACAAATATGGGAAGCAACTTGTGCTAATAATTCACATTCAAAGAAACTTCTCATCCTGTAATGGTAAGAAATTTGTTAATTAGGAAACATAATATATTAAATTCTCATGCTGCATCCATAATCATGTCACCTGAAATTCTTTTTCAGTATGTTACGTCAGTGCAGGTTAATGTCATGCCTATTTAGGTTTTTCTTTAAGACAATAAACCCTGAAGGAAACATTCAGAAGTGCAAATTTCACCTGTCTTGAGAAAGAACAATTGCTGCTGAACAGTGATTTTTTTAAGTCATAAAAATGTAACATTTAGAACCTGTGCATCCATTAGCTTGGCAGATGTTCTTAAAAATATTCCCCTAGTTCTAGGATTGGTATAATTACACTGTCATTGCTGCATGTCCCTGACAAACATTCAGAAACTCTCATGAGCTTCTGGGTGCCCTTACGCTTTCTGAATCCAATACTCATATGTTTATTGCTCATTTGACTTTATCCAGTATGCGTAATTCTTACTGCAGGCCAGCGTAGGCGTAGCTTTGGTACAAACTTGCTTTGGTACCCACTGCATATCTGTTTATGCTGTTGTGACAGTCTCTCCTGGCAAGGACCCAAAGCGATCATGCCAGTTACACCCTTGTCATGCTCTTCAGTCCTAGTGAAGACATTCCTTAAACTGAAAATTGCTGGACAAAGATGTCTGGACAGTGTTGTACTCGTGTTTGATAGTGAAAAAGTGCACTGAGTGCCATTCATCCAGTGGTTTCTCACTTTTTACAGGTACATAGAAGTTGCAGGATGGATTAGCTGGTGGCTTTGTGCAGTATCCTGACTAAGGACAGTGCCATGTCTGCCAGCTGTCATGCAGAAAGGATGTTTCTACTGCCTTTTGCATTTGCCTGTGAAAGAAAGTAATCATCCTTTGGTGCCAGGATGCCTAAAGACTTCATCCAGGCAAGCTGCAGGTTGAAAGAGGAGAAAAAGCTATCAAGGGTTTTTGCATTAGGAGCTTCATTAAGTTGGCAAAATCTGGACTAATTAAAGTCTTAAAAAGTAGTTCTGTTACAACAATGCCTGATGTACTGTGTCGGTGTATGCATGCTTATGCATGAGGGGAAAAAAACCAGCCACCATAATAATCATAATCTATGAAAATGCAGGGCTGACACAAAGGGAACATATTTGACAGTGAATCCATTTTGTTAAATATTACAGAATATCTTCTAGATTCCTTTGGGAAAATACAGAAAATTCTTGTGCAAACCTGAGGGAAAATTATCTAACTGATCTGTTAGCACCTCTGCTGTTAACACAAACATTGGCAAAAGCTATATAAATACTGGTGGATTCTAGAAGGGCTGTGAGCAATTAAGCAGCAAGAAGCTCCTTTTTAAATACACGAAAATGAGATGTTTAATGTGTCCCAGGATATGCTGTGTGTATGTGAGTGATTACATTCAAATGCATAAGGAGCAACCTGAGAAAATGTAACTTGCACTCCTTTAAAATTAATTATTCCTCAGTTAAAACCACAGTAGTGTACTTGCTCTGGTTGTGATTAAAGTTCCTCCTCTGACATTATTCACCTGCAGCTATGAAAACAAACACATTTGTCGTAAGAATAAAGTGTTTGTTTGATTTTTTTTTTCCTAAACCTATTTCTTGTTTTCTTGAATAAATTAGTCCAGATCCTCCATTTAATTCTCTTCTAGAAGAAATCAGAGCTCACAGGAGTGGAGTGTGGGTAACTTCATGACAGACCAGCAACCAGAATGATGATACACCTTTCCTTCATTATTACATGTATTTTCTCAGTTATTTACCAAATCTATTAAAGCTTACCAAAAGCATGTAGAAAATCTGCCCCAGGCCTCCTCACACCTATTACCCTTCTGTCTATATTTACAATTTACACTGCATCTGGGAATTTTAAGCAGTTCCATAATAAAGAGAAATTGTTCACACTGTGCACTTGGTGAGGTGAATATACCTGACCTGGCATTCCTGAAGGTGGGGACTTGGGGTGATGTGCAGAAGCAGTAGGTGCTTTATAGGAGTGAGATGAAATTTACCCGACCAAAATTACTGCATGGGTTGGTGTCAGAGTCAGAATTCAGAGGTCTGACCCAGGTAGCCAATTCCAGAGACACATGAACTGAAGAGAGCAGGTGAGTGTGTGTGACTGCCACCCATGTCACTCTGCTCAGTTTGTCTCAAAATCTCCCCTTTGGATCACCCCTGGGTTTGCAGTGGATGTTTGCAATGTACGTGATTGATTGAATATTCCCTTGGGCTGTATTTTAGTATGGGTGGGACTGCATAGGAAGGGGCAAAGCCTGTGTTATTTTCCTCCTTGGTTCTTCTTCTGGTAAAATATTACAGCACCTTACCCTGCTGTTCCTGTTATGCTTTCTATTTTGTTATTGTTACAATGCCCAGAGGTCTTTGGGCATTTCATGCCAAAAAATATATCCCTACTAGTCTGCTTCCATTTCCTCTCCTGCACTCCTCCAGGGTCAAACCCCTTCATTTACCTGGGGCTTCCCACCCTCCTCATTGCCCAGCAAAGTAAAGAGTGAAGAAAAGAATTATTGTTATTTAACAACTTTGAAAAGAAAAATAGAGCTCAGCTACTTAAAAGACAGGAAATTTCAGCACCATTTTCGATGAAAATGCAGGCATTGTATCACTGAGAGGCTTGGAAATGTGCAGAAATTAAATCTTGATGTACTTTCTGTAACAGCATTGACTGCAAAAGGGCTTTGCAAAATGTTTTATTCATGTAACTGTGGCAGGATTTCTTTCCTGGGCCTACAGACAGTCTGAGAGGCTAGTTTGGGGTTCATTTATCTTACTTAGACATCAAAGTTAATGCCTGAATGCCATCTAAAATTATGGGACTTAAATTAAAATGGTGCAGTACCATCCCGATTGATTAAAACAAAGGGTTAGCAGAGGGTGAGATCTGCATGTGTGGAAACAATATATAGTTGAAATCTGATTTACTGGGTTTATCGTCAATTAATAAATTTAATCTAATGACAGCTTTTATCTCAAGGATGGAGACATGAACTATTTCTTTGTTTCACTGTGGAACCTGAGATCTGTTACAGGGAAGAAAATACAGAAGAAGGAAGAGATGAGTGGGAAGAAGAAACAGGGGAGGGGGGAGACTGGGGAGAAAGTAGAGAGACCTGGAAGAGGAACACATCTTCTTACTCAGCAACACTGACTATAAGAAGACATTAAGCAGAGAAACAACAACTTACTACCTAAAATCCATAGCCTACCCTTGAAGTATTTGCAGACCTCCCCATGAGGTCAGTGGGTGTGCCAGTCTGGGCTGTCAGAAATTATGTTGTCTGAAATTCATATCCTGGCCTTCGGGGAGTAGCTGGACATGGAATTTGGCCCTGGCTGTGGAACAAGTTTGACATTAGTGTACAGAGAAACTGACACTTGTAGATGTGTGTCTGAGGTGTGATTGTGCAAGGATATGCTTTTTCACCCTCAGTTCATAGGAAAGCTGATCAAGATGCTTAGTGTGTATATGTTGTCTACTAATCTGTGGTCATGGGGTGATTTTGTGATTTCTTATGTATTATTCTCACACCTTCCTGACGGTAATAATGGCTTCTTCAAATAAGAAAGAGCGTTACCTGCTTTGTCAGCTTCAGTGACCTGAATGTGCCAGGACAGTAAAATGGAGGTTATTTCTGTTAACACAGAGAGTCCATGATGGGGAATGGAAATGGATTCATGACAGATCTGCCCTACTCTGTGGCTATGCTTACGTGGACTTCAGTAAGACCAAAATTTACTTCTGTCCAACAGTTTGAGCCAGTTACTTCAACTAGTCAAAAGATTAAATAATTCTAGTAATTAAACACCAGTGGAGCTAATGCTCAGGATCACTACCTCATTCTCAGCATCTGTTTTCATCTTACTGGAAACAACTGAGCTCCAAATGGTGTAACCTGTACAAGACAGGAAAGCCAAGGAGGTAGCCATACCACGAGCAGCATCCTTAGAGCTCAGGGACTGAGGCAGAGGGGTAACACGAGGGCTAAGGGGTATTTCCAGGCTTGGGGCTGGCAAAAGCTAGGATTGTCACAAACTGAATGGATTTGGAGGAATTTGACTTCTCTGGCAGGAGAATTTAAGCTGACATAAACCAACCCCAGAAGATGCTTAGAGGAGGCAGAGTTAACAATGTTTTTCAGTATGCCCAGAAGCCTAGATGTTCCAAGATCCAGTCTGAGAAAAATAAACACCAGGTATATCTGACAAAGATATCAACAATTCCCTGTAAAACAGCTGAAGAATCATATAAAACCTACAAGCATCTCCAGCCCCTGAAGAAAGATTTGAGAAATCTTCTTTGAGGCAGGCACAGGGTTTCTGTCTTTTCCAAAATACTTCTGTCATTGACTTTCCCCATCTGCATCTTGACATCTTCTTCAGAACACACTGCCAAATCTAATCTTTTTCTGAAGAATTCGCTAGTCTTAATGTTCTTGATGCTATGTTGATATGTGTCACCATAGGTGCCAAAATATGAGGGAGTATTCTCTTGCTTCCATTTTGATCTTGTTATATTTGAGTTTCATTGAATATTTCCTCCTTCTTGTGCTACAAGCCATAAGAAGCAACAGGAGAAACAGAAAAGCTCTGTGACCTACTGACTTACCCCACCTTGACTAAAACCAGTATAGAATAAGAAAGTCATAGAATCATAGAATAGTCTCCATCTTCTAAGCTGTTACAGCAAATGAACATCAGAATGGTCACTAGAAGACATGCTGTGCTGGGAGAAACATAGGTAAAAGCCCAAAGATAATTTGGCTTTCAGGCAAGAGCTGCAAGTCAAGCCTTTACAGATCTAAGGAGCCCACAACCCTTTTTTGGTTCAACACAGAAGCTGTCTCACATGCATCAAGCTTCAAAAAACAGCTGAGAGGTGTACTTGTACATCACATACATTAAATATGGTTTAGATTTTGGCTGGGTTGGAATTTTTTTTCACTCCCTTCATTCTGAATTTATGTCCAGTGGGACATTTAAACTGGAGGTGACAGTGTGTCTGTCTGTACCCCAGCCCTGCCAATCCAGCTACTGACAAGGAGGGAAAGTGAATTAGAGAGTCGTGCTGCTTCAGTTCAGTTTCTCTCTCAAAAATAGATATTGATGTGAAGTGGCCGTGAAAGGACTTTTTGTGTACGGCTTTATCCTGTCATAGCAGGGGTTGCTGTAATGAACAGAGGAAATATGAGATGAAGTGGGAATATAGGCATGGGCGCAAAAACTGACAAAATGTCAGGAATCCTTTCTTTGTAAATCTAAATGTAGAACTGAAACCAGAGCTGAAATGTATTAAATAACTGTCAAGTAGAGAATTACTGGGAGCTGCCTTCCACTCTGTGTAGAAGATGCCTTTCAAAATACTAAGTAGCATAATTTTCAGCTGATGTTTCACACAGCAGTATACGGGAATGCAAAACTGGGATTAGGTGCACAGCCAGGGAAGAATGGCATCCTGCTGCAGGCTCTGGAGAACAACAGTGGTTAGCACCCACTGGAAACCTTCCCTCACACAATGAAGAGCTGTGGAAGTGCAGAAGATTTTATAACTCCTCTGCTGTGGCCTCACATTGAGATCTCATGCTCCTTGTGAAAGGGGAGTTGTCAAGAGCATGGCATGTAGGGAGACCTTCCTTGACATTTCAGGTGAGATCACAATGAAAGAAGTATGCACAAAAGGAGTTGACTGAGACATGAAAAATATTGGGAGCTCAGGCCAGCTGGATACTTTGCTGATGACCTCATGGATTATTATCACCAACTGGTCTGTGCTACCATTCCCTCTCCTCCCCCATCAATAGCAAGCAGTCCCTACTATGAGCTCCTGCAGACAAAGGTGGAGTCTGGAGTCCATGGCTCTCTGCTGTGCCTGGGTCACAGGTCTTGATGTTTTGTGCTCAAAGACAGTCACACTTGTGACTTGGTCATACTGGTGACCTCAGAAGGAGCTGATGTGTTGAGAAAGTGAGATGTGGGGAGACCTTAATGCCATACACAGATCCTTACAGAAATCTGTAGCAAAAGAAGTACAAAACAGCACAATAATTAAGGATAGTGCTTTAACTTTCTGCTTCTCCTTTCTTGATGAATTATAGAAGCAAAGAATGGTTAGGGTTGGAAAGGAAATGAAAGTGTGTGCCTTGAACCAGACTCTCACGTGGTCAACCACTCAGGCTGTGTGTTCATTTTGCCCTAGTGGTCTATCTGACTTCACAGACCATGAAATCTCTATACAAATAGTTCATCTGTGCCTGCAAAAAACTTTTAATGGCACTATGTTATACTCTCCCTACTCACTGACTCTAAAAGAGCTTCTCCATTCAGCTACATAGCACTGGTATTTGGTACTTCTGAGCTTTGTTTGACCAACAAAAGCACAGACCAGCACTGGCCACAGTCAAAAAATCCTTTCCAGCAGTATTGTCCTGTAGGAGCATTGCAGAAACCTTCCTCCTTCATTTTGAAAAATCAGCATCCATACTCCCAAGCTTATTAAGCTTATTGGCTCTACCTGATGAAAGAGATATAAAAGCTTTCTGCTACACAAGCTAATCCCCTAATGAAGGTCAGCCAGGTTTAGCCTTGGTTCTCTTAAGAATTGTGACACTGAATGTGAGTGCTCTGTCTTATCACAAAAAACCCAGCTGCTCTGATGGTGGAAACTCACCTCAGGGATTGCATCCAAGTGTGGCACTCATAAACTGGATGCGTGGCATTGCTCACCCTGAGGTACTTGTTTCAGAATGCCTGTTTTGAATGCCTGTTCATTAGACAACTCTGAAGCTGTGGGGTGATTTCTTCTGAAACAAATGAAGGGCAGACAAGTGAATGCTAACTGTGCTTGCATAAAGGCACTGGTTCCAGCCACAATCCCACAGACTGAGGCTGGGAAGGATGTAGAAAAGATCCAAGCTGGCTGTGGGACACATCCTGTCTCTTGGGTATTGTGTTATTTCACTATCTTTTTTTTAATTTTGATTAATTTTCTTTTTCTTAAATATAAAACATAAAAAAAGATGTGGGAGGGTGAAAACAGAGAACAAGACAACCTTGCAAAGACAATGATTTCACCTTTTCTGATAGGTTTTGTTGTTTTGTTTAGCCTAAATTAGAGCTATCCTACCTTTTGATCCGAGACCCATGACTAAAACAGATTTGCTATAAACAAAATACTGCTTTTAAATGATGTTTGCTTTAAGTAAGTCTGGAGTGTGGTTATTGTGACTTGAGAAAATAAGAGACTGTTTGTTTTAACAGAATTCATAACATATGTTTGTAATAAATGGACTTGGGCAGTTGTCCTGATGTTAAATGGGCCAAAATTTGAATTACTGCAGCCTTGGTAAAATTTCAGCACTGCAAAATCCAGGAAAAAAAAAAAATCAGGTGTGAAAGTTAACAACTGAGCAGAGGGAAGGAGCTTGGGGGCAAGATTTATGGCTGCACAGTATGCTGGGGGACAGGGAGCAGTGGAAAGGTGGGCTCAGAGGGAACAAAGAGTTCCTGAGGCCCCCAGCAAGACTGAGCCCCATTGCCTTTTGTGGGGCTGCAGACAGAGCTTAGCCATCAGCCACCTGTATTTCTCCTCAGGAGCAGCAGTTCCTGCTCAGACCACCTACTACGAAAACCAAAGCCAGTTAAGGCAGAATTTAACTGCTGGTGTTCAAGACAGTGATGCAAACTGCCTGTTACGCAGGCAGTCCTAACTGAAAGACTTCTTTGGCCTGTTGTGCTTTCAACTTTGCCTGGAAAGTTCACAGTGTATCTCTAAATGCAGTGTCTCATTGATGGTCTGAGCTGGCAGGCTGAATTTCAGTGTGTGAGGGAAATTTCATCACAGATTTCCCACCACCTCCTCCTTTGAGAGTGCAAGGACAATGAAGAACATGTCAGGCACTACCTCTGACTATAGAAACCCTTCCGCAGACATTCACAATGCATTTCATAAAACCAAACACAGGTTTATTATAATTGCTTTACAGTGCAAGTGCGCTAACTCTGAATGAGATGTGCACAAGAGAAAATGTCACCCTGTGCCTTTCTCAGTCTCAGGGTATGCAGAGTCTCTAAATCCTGTGACCTCCCCAGGCTTCTGTGCTCTCCAGCCGTCATAGCTCAGACAGGGAAGTGGTCTCCATTTCCTTATTGTGATTTCCTTAATAATTCCTTTACTTAATAAACTAGACTGAACCTTGGACTTAATCCCAGCACAGTAAGCACTGACTGAAGCATTGAACAAAGCCTTGAGGGAAAACCTCACATGAACATTTTAGAATCAAAGCATTTAAGAGCAAACAACATTAAAAAAAAAAAAACAAACAACCCAATAAAGTCTACAGCACAAACTCCCTACAGTTTATCTTTTTTGTACTTGGGCTTTCAAAGAGCATCTTTGCACTTACTGCTCTGTCTCATCCTTCCTGAGAAAGGACTTTTAGTTCTGTAATTTTCTACTGATCTCTTCATTTCAGGGATGTTCCGCATGGACAAAACAACTCTACTGTTTCAGCTTGTGGTCAGGAAACATGCAGATGCAGAAAGTACTCTGATTCCATGTCAAGAGGTTTCTCATCTTGATCCATCACGTTCCCTGCTAGATATTTTTTCCAACAGCTGTCCACTAAGTGAGCTGAAAACATTCACATAGACAATTTCTTATTTTACAGAAACTGAGCCTTTATGTCAGGTCAGCTCCTGTTGGTGCTGTTATACACAAAAGGCCAGCTACAGTCTTGTGAAGGGGTAAATTAATGTAATCATCCTCGTTCCCATTTGCACGTGTAACAGCTCTGTGCATATCTCATTTAGCCTATGGGAGGCAGTCATTGCTTGGGTTCATGGGCAAGGCCCTGTTTAATCCCTCATCTGCTCTGACTAGCAATAGGAGAAAGCCAAGACCTTGCAGGAAGTATGGTTTGGGTTGGACACATGTGATCTGACAGGGGTTGAAACTGCAGATAGAGGGATGAATTTTTGCTTGGGTGAGAACTCTATTGCTCTCACTGCTGCCTGGCAGATCAGACCTTGATCCTGTTTTTTGACAAGGAGGTCCTGAGCCTTTGGTTTATATTCCTATTGACTACTATGCAAAGAAATGACATAACTGTACTTAAAAGTCAATATCACACTTTAGGTAGACTTATTCTACCCCAACCAAGGGTATAATTGCTGATATTAGTCTACAGTTTTACATTTTTGCTTTGAAATTACATTATCCTTAACATCTTTTAACACTTTCCTACTTATCAGTCTCTTCCAAAGAAGTTTTGCTGCAAATACTGTCAGTTGTATGTTGCAATGGGAAAAGCTGTACTTTTCCATACCTCAAAACCACAGGGGGTCAAGATATACTTCTAGCACTTGTGTACTAGGGGATTCCAAATCAGTACACTAGTGGTGGAAGGATATGTTCAGCAGAATGCAGAAACTTTCAGTAAAGACAGTATCAGCCACATCACAGCTTGCAAAGAAAGCACCAAAAGGATCACATATCTTGAGGCTGTTGCCTCTACTGGATAGCATAGTTTACAGGAGGAAGGATTGGATGCTATAATGACATTTGGTCGTCAGCCTGTAACAGCACTTTACTGTGTGTTGTTCTGAAGATATACTATGAGGAAGGGAACACAGACTGTGTGGTGGGTGTATGAAGACTATATCCTTCATTATTCCCACAAAAGCACACTCTAGCCAGGTACTATATCTTAAAGCAAACTTGTTTGATCATATCCTGTTAAATTTCCAGTTAAAATGACTTTTGAAACATGATTGTAATTATGTCCCTTAAAGGCTTATTGGAATGGCATAATGCCCCCTCTGCAGTATCTGTGGCTCCTAAAGCTGTGCAATATACTGAGAGACTATGGAGCCTTTGTTTGATTATACAAGTAATTAAATTTAAAATTTTATTAAGCTTGTTAATAAAGACATAAAACATCAAGCTTCATATTTTGTTTTGACTTGTTGTGAGCTTTCACTAAATCCACAATATCCTGGCACATGAATACACTGCGTTTAAGGATACTCTGGTTTAACCACATAAATTCAAAATAATGACATCACTTCAAAGGAGGCAGAGAAGGAAACTGGGCTGCACCAAAACCCCCTCTTTCTAAAAGCATATAATGCATCCTACACAAAACAGCACTGTAAAATTAGGGCCAGTGCCTACAGGCACTGGTCAGCTTCAGGGTGAAGCGCATGCCCAGCAGGCTGCAGAGGGCTTCATCTTGTCCTGGTGAGAGATCAAAAGGCCTTCTCTCTCCTACCATCTATAGCTGTGAAGTTCAGTCCTGGAGGTTATTATGATCTGTTTCAAAGTTGAAGAGGTCTCAGGGAGGGAGTTGCCTATGACAGAGAAATTTCTTGAAGACAGGCCATAGGGATCTCTGAGTCCTTGGTCTCCTGGAGGAGCCAGAGAAGCATGCTGGATCCAGCAAACAGCCCACTGTTTTTCTCCTTACCTTATCCCTTCAGGCTTCAGCCTGTAATTCACACAGGATATTCATCGAATTGTAGGCTCAGGTCCTTCTTTTAAACTTATGTAGGCTTTTAAAATATGACAAAAAATAGAATCCAAGTTAAGCTTTTTCTTTTCTCTTGTGAGCTTCCTTGTCTATAGAAAGGAAAACCCAGGGTTTCAAATCCTCAGTTCATTTCTCTCTCCTTCTCCAGAAAACGGGTCAGAAAAACCCACAGTTAAAACTGAAACTCTTCCTGTGAAGCCAGCAGTAAGAAAAAAATGCACCAAAGCAATTGAACAGTGATGTTGAAGGTCATGCAACTTCTTTGTAGTGAGACCCTTCGTATGACTGGCTTCATAGGGGTTAATTTGCAGAGGTTTGAATGTTTTAGGAAAGACATGTAAGATTTTCTCTTCCTTTCAAATATGAACTATAATATAACTCACACTTGTGCTGTTAAAAACACAGATCATAAAACACAGGCACTACAAGGTGGCCTCCCTGGCTCTGCTATTATATAGCTTTCTCAGTTCATTTTTAAACATTTACATTTGTTCATCAGACATTACTGTACCTTCTGCTGTGCTGTACACTGGGATGAAAATTGTGTTGTTAGGACAAGGCAAGGAAGAAGAACTTCATAAAACTACTCAGCCTCACAGCAGTAACTTGAAGCAGTTTTGGCCTTTCATGGGAGAAGAGAAAGAAGAGAGGAAGAGCATGTGTATATTCATTACAGCCCTTAAAGTTTACAGAAACACAGGTTCCCAAGAGCCATCTCAATAATGGTTTTAGTCAAATATTTATATTGCTATAACTTTATATGTTTAATGATCTTCCCCATTAAGGTTTTTGTGGTTTAGCAAGGAAAATCCAAATATTCTTGATGATGATTGGTGAGTTAAAATCTCTTGTAGCAACAAAGTGTATAAAATCCTCTCCAAGTAACCGCCTTTTTTGTACATCTGGAAAGACTCCAGTTTTTATCTGCCAGAGCCCTACAAGGGCAGCTTATTACATAAATAAACAGAAGAATATATGTAGTCATAGAATGACTGAATTGAGTATAATCTTATGAAAACAAACCTTGCCTCAATACGCCTTTGTTTGTTGCCTTTTTGCACTTTTATTGAATCTCCTGTGTGTACTATATAATCATTACTGCCCCCATTTTCTCCCCGATGTGAGACGCATCCAGGTGGTCAGCAATAGCAAGGCTAAGGCTTGCCTAGCAGTGCAACCATCTGCAGCTGAATGCATCTTGGAAATGGGATCTCTGCTTCTCATACACTTTCCAAATGGGTAAAAGCACCACTGTTATTCAAGATGTCACAGACATCATATGAAACAAATATGGCCTGCTGGAGCACAAGTGGTTTCTTCTGAGCAACTCAACAAAGAAAGTAATGGATTCATGTCTCCTTCATGACCATGATCATTCCAAGAAGTACTTTCTACTGGGACACTGTTACTGTCACCTGAAAGGAGAAATCATGTGAATGATCACAGGAGAGGAAACAGTCCCAAAAAACCAGAGGAAATTCACTCTTGGGTGAAATAAAAGCACTTTCTAACCTCTTGCACACACACCTATGAATGCCTCTTGCCATGGAGAGAAAATACTGTCACTTTGTTCTGGTGCAACAGGCACCCCACAGGGTGATTACCTCCTGCTCAGTCCTTTGATGGCTGCAGGACACAAAGGCCATCTATAAACACCTATTTAATATATTCTCTGGTTATACACAACCCTTCTGGGCCAGGACTTGGTTACAAAACCTGGTACCTTCTGGCAGTGGAAAGGTTGGAGCACCTTTCAAACAGGGAATGAACTCCCACATGTAGAAGGAAAATGGCATTATAACTATGGCAGCAAAGATGCTTTAGTTTTCTTTGCATTTTTGTAATTTCAACAATTACATGCCACAGAGCAGAACAGAAAAATGAAAGGTATTTAGTGTTTCTGCTTCTAGCTATTTATCCTGACCTGCTCCTAGAAACAATTGAAAGGCACTTACACAAAAACTTGAGTAGTCTAATTGCATTATATTTACTGAAAACAAACTTTCATTCCCATTTGAGTCATGATTTATGTGATATGGCTCTATTCACCCTGTTACAACAAATATCAGCTATGGAGGTAACTCTTTATCTCCTATAATTTTTGTAGCTCAGGAAAGGGAGGAAATTACTTGCCATAAATGCTTTTGGCACAGAGTTCATCATCATCTATGACCATTTCTGTGATGCTGTCACTTAAAGTGAAAGTAAGGAAGAGAGAATGTCTCTGAAGTTGAGTCCTGTCTATAGGTATTTATGTGCTGCCTGAAGCAACTGAGATGCTATAGGTGAAGTCCAGCCCAAAACCTGGAATCCTGAAAAGTCAGTCTTCAGTTTGGCATCATGTCATGTATGGGCTTCATGCTCCTCCAGGCACAGCAGTTTAGAAATCAGAGACCTCAGGCTGCAATTGCTCAAAACATAAGGCCCTTCATGCAGGGTGATGTGGCTCTTGCTCTGCTTCTGCCCTTGGTTTGACAAAAGAGGAAGGCTGTGATAGGATGCTGTATCTGGGATATCAGATGTTTAACTGTGGCTTCATGGGAGGCCTAAGCTACCCCACCATTAGCTAAAAATGTAGGAATTGGATGGAGGAGTCACAAAACTGGGCAGTGCTGGGACACATACATGAGACAATGGAGGAGCAGGACTTAGACCTGTGCAACTGCGAATGCTGTCTTTTCATAGCCAGCCACCAACCCATGCCTGGCTGGAAACAAACCCATAGACCTCAGGTTGTATTCACCAATGGATAGGAAATGGGGCAGAGTGCCTGGCAGTGCTTGTGGGCACCAACTGAAGAGCACAGGGGTATAGGGCACCCAGTAAAGTAACACAATATTCTGCTTGTCATTAGACAGTTAAGCTAGTTCCAAAACAGCGAACACCCCATATATTGAACTCAGTTTTACACATTTATAGAGCTGAGTACTGAAAAGGCATCATATAAAGAAGACAATAGGCTATTTTGCTGGGATCCTTCAGATGCCATGGCTTAAATGCATTCATCATGTTAACCCTACTCTCTCTTTCTCTGAGTTGTGTGCTGCAAACAGTCTCTCAACACACAGACACAGATCAACCTTGTCATTATAATTTGTCACACGTCTCTTTTTATGTTTGGTGCTGTACTGGAATATTATATCCTTCACATATTGCTGTAGGCTTTTAGTCTGGAGCAAAGCATGAATGAGGGTGGGAATGAAAAGCAAGAATGAGAAAAGGACAAAAAAGAAGGAAATTGCAGACATTATTAACTACCAAATTTGCTCTGGAGGTTTGACATTTCTTATAGAAATAAGTCAGTGACATGGTGGTGATGACAATATAATAAAGACATGCACAAGCTAACTTTAAAGCTACTGTCAGCACCCCCAAAAGCATGGGAACTGGGGTTGGCTACAAAATCACTGGAGCAGTGTAGTGAATGCTCAGCTCTGAAGCACTATGAAGAGACAGCTGCCAACATCTGGATTAACTAGTGTAACCACATCGCTCCGCATCATAACCAAAGGGAGTGTGTGGGCACATCTGAAATGAAAGATGCATCTTCACCTCATCTTTCTGATTCTAACCTGTCACATTCTCATACTTCCTCTTTAGTGCAGCAAGCTTAAAGCACGAAGGAGATGTAGGTTGGGGTTTTTTGATGATGACGATCATGTTTTTTATGCCTTATCAGGTTTTTTGCAAAAGCTTTTTAGAAACATATTTCCTTCTCTTAACGTTGAGTCATTCCTTCAAAAAGGTGAAAGAGACAATCTGTAAAGAACCTAGCCATATCTCTGCAGACCACAGGAGCTTCAGCAAAGTGTTATATTCAAAATTATGCAAAATGCTATGCTGGTTTCCATCCCAGGGCATTCATGTAAACTTCTGTAGTTTTACTGATCTAATACCTGTTAGTTTTAGCTTGGAAAAAAGCCAGTCATGAAAAACAAAACTAACAAAAGCAGAACAATGAGAGTAGCACAATTTCTACCTCACAAGCAGTAAAATCATAGAATCATAGAATAGTTAGGGTTGGAAAGGACCTTAGGATCATCTAGTTCCAATCCCCCTACTGTTATTTGAAATAATTTTGCCTGAAATCAATGGGCAAATAATTTTCAATTGAAGATGGAATACTTAAAAGAAAAATCGTTTAAATATTTTGGATCGCTAGAAGAGTTCAGCTTTCAGAAAATTAAAATAATTCAATCCAGAAAATGCCCACTGTTTAACTGAAACTTACCTCAGTTCTATTCTATTTTTCAAGTGAACTCCAGAAAGATATTCAAATGACAGTTAGGATTTGGAATGAGGGATTTGATTTGCCCTTGTTTTTGAAGAAACAGAGATTGACCTGAAGTACGTTTCCACAGCAGTATGAAAATCTTTATGTTACTGCTTACTACCATTGTGCAAAATGCAAAGCAAATCACAGTCATAAAAATATGATGCTTGAGACAATTATGAAGATGTAGAGGAGATGCTGAGATCAGGAAAGTGCTCTGATGTGAAGATCTTTTATCAGTGTACTTATGGTAATCTTTCTCCCCTAACATCCACTTTGACTGAGTGAAATAAACTCAGTAAGAGCACAATTTTTCCCAACAGAAACACAAGGGCTTTTGCTCAAACAGCTCTGTATTGGGTATTAACAAAAACATCAGCAAAAGCCTCACTCATGACAAACCGCCTGCAGCTTTATGTCAGCAAAACACACAAGCAAAAAGAAAAGGTCATGCGAGATAACTACCGAACAATCTCTCCTGATTTTGTTACCCAAACAACAACCAAAACAATCCCCTCCCTCCATCCTCCTCCCCTTCCCCTTCCCTCCTACGTTAAAAGAGAAGCAGCAGCCTGCTCAGGCTATAAAAATTCCCAGCCTTTTCATAGCCCCAGTCCCCAAGGGCCAGCAGAGCAGCCTGCTCCCCACTAACCTCCTTCCAAAAACCTCCCCCACCCCTCGCAAGTGAGTCATTTGTATAGGGCTCCCCAGGGTGCTCCCAAGTGCTTGCGACTAGAAACCCCCCTCCATTGCCCCAGGCTTTCCACCTGTGAGGAGATGACCCACAGGAGACTGGAGCAGCTTTCAGTTACCTCCCTGCCTGCCAGATGTAGGGTGGGGGACTCAGCCCTCACACTCCAATACCATATGATGTCAAAACCTCTTTTTCAAACTAAAAAATAATAAAAAAAACCTCTGTGTTTCAATTTCACGGGATTTAAATTCCCGTTCCCAGGCTTTCTGTGTTGTATCCAACTGCTGAAGTATTCTCACTTGCTAGGGCTGATTAGAAAATCTTTCATGCCACAGATTTATTTTGTTTTAATTGGAAAATGCAGTTCTTCCAAAATCAAAATGCTACTTGTGAAATCTTTGCAAATACATTTGAATCTCCTTTTGAAAGCAGATCAGGAATAGTCTGACACAGCTGAAATCTCTGCTCCATTTCAGCATTTTTTTATGACGAGCTTGAGTTTTCAATTCAAAATAAACTTGAAATTATGCCATTTTGCTGCTTTATGTGTTATATCCTTCTACAAAAAAAGCCCAAATCAAAATGAAACGCTGTTCAATCTAACAATATTCACACTCAATTTCTTCTGAACAGAGTTTTGAAACTTGGTTTTTGTTCTGAATTGACAAACAATCCTGTAACAGAAGTATAAATGTGTATTATGTCGCTATACCTATATGGGTGCTTGGACAATGCCCATCTTTTAAAGCCCAAATGTCCTCTTGTGGAAATCCACCTGCAATTATCTGCCTGTGAATCTAACTACCTGACCAACACAGGAATTTGTAGCGCACAACCTGCAGTTCTTGCTTTGCATCCATTCTGCACTAATGCTGATCCCCAGGATTTTGTGCTTTGCAATGCTCAGGAGTACATTACAGCATTTCATTTTCAGGTCCTGGACCTATATCCACTAACCTGAGATAGATGTCCATGCACTGAATGAGAAGACTGGAGCTGACAGGTAACAGCAAAGGAGTAAAATGATCTCCAAAAGTAGTGCTCTAAAGAAATACATATACCAGAAACATCAAAGGACAAAGGGTTTTCCTAAATCCCTCTCCACTCTGCAGTAGCTTCAGATAACTGCTTGCCCCACTAGATGATGTTACCTTCCATGGAAGTTTCATGCCCTTGAAATCTACTGAGAAAGGGGGAAAATCTATGTATGTGGTGCTCTGCCAAAATCAGTGTCAGTGTAATGACATGCTGAGACTGACCTGGAGTCAGACGAAGTTGGGGTACACTGTGCGAGTCCTGTGGTAATGATGGGGAAGCCAACAATGCCAATAGTTTTTTATCTAAATTCTCCTTCAAAGCTCATCCATAAAGACTCTCTGACACACAAGTGGGTGCCTCTCCACGGACCTTACCAAGACCTGCTCTGCAAACACTAGTGCACAGAACAAGGGGATGAAGTTCATTCTACACCATCCTCCTTTCCTTTCCTTTCCTTTCCTTTCCTTTCCTTTCCTTTCCTTTCCTTTCCTTTCCTTTCCTTTCCTTTCCTTTCCTTTCCTTTCCTTTCCTTTCCTTTCCTTTCCTTTCCTTTCCTTTCCTTTCCTTTCCTTTCCTTTCCTTTCCTTTCCTTTCCTTTCC
Organism: Agapornis roseicollis; assembly: GCA_002631895.1. Taxonomy (NCBI): domain Eukaryota; kingdom Metazoa; phylum Chordata; class Aves; order Psittaciformes; family Psittacidae; genus Agapornis; species Agapornis roseicollis. The sequence continues at coordinate 19,985 of NDXB01014734.1, forward strand.
TTTCCTTTCCTTTCCTTTCCTTTCCTTTCCTTTCCTTTCCTTTCCTTTCCTTTCCTTTCCTTTCCTTTCCTTTCCTTTCCTTTCCTTTCCTTTCCTTTCCTTTCCTTTCCTTTCCTTTCCTTTCCTTTCCTTTCCTTTCCTTTCCTTTCCTTTCCTTTCCTTTCCTTTCCTTTCCTTTCCTTTCCTTTCCTTTCCTTTCCTTTCCTTTCCTTTCCTTTCCTTTCCTTTCCTTTCCTTTCCTTTCCTTTCCTTTCCTTTCCTTTCCTTTCCTTTCCTTTCCTTTCCTTTCCTTTCCTTTCCTTTCCTTTCCTTTCCTTTCCTTTCCTTTCCTTTCCTTTCCTTTCCTTTCCTTTCCTTTCCTTTCCTTTCCTTTCCTTTCCTTTCCTTTCCTTTCCTTTCCTTTCCTTTCCTTTCCTTTCCTTTCCTTTCCTTTCCTTTCCTTTCCTTTCCTTTCCTTTCCTTTCCTTTCCTTTCCTTTCCTTTCCTTTCCTTTCCTTTCCTTTCCTTTCCTTTCCTTTCCTTTCCTTTCCTTTCCTTTCCTTTCCTTTCCTTTCCTTTCCTTTCCTTTCCTTTCCTTTCCTTTCCTTTCCTTTCCTTTCCTTTCCTTTCCTTTCCTTTCCTTTCCTTTCCTTTCCTTTCCTTTCCTTTCCTTTCCTTTCCTTTCCTTTCCTTTCCTTTCCTTTCCTTTCCTTTCCTTTCCTTTCCTTTCCTTTCCTTTCTTTTCCTTTCCTTTCCTTTCCTTTCCTTTCCTTTCCTTTCCTTTCCTTTCCTTTCCTTTCCTTTCCTTTCCTTTCCTTTCCTTTCCTTTCCTTTCCTTTCCTTTCCTTTCCTTTCCTTTCCTTTCCTTTCCTTTCCTTTCCTTTCCTTTCCTTTCCTTTCCTTTCCTTTCCTTTCTTCTTTCTTCCTTCCTTCCCTCTTTCTTTCTTTTGCTCTTTCTTTCTTTTTTTCTAAGAGGATGAGAGTGTTTAGGATTCAAATCTAAGTTGTTTTTACGTAAAGATATCTTTGGGTGCTTTTGAATGGCCACACTCATAAAACTCATAAGAGTTTTAGCACTGTTTGAAGAATTCTATCTCTGCCTGCATAGCAGAACTAAATCACCAGTTTTGCTTCACAAAGTTGCTTTTCAATGCTTAATGAAAGCAGGGAAAGCCCTCGAAGAGCTCCCTGAACAGGAAACCATCCTGAGAGAGAGATGTTGTGACTCATCTCCATGGTAACTGGGGGTGATGACGCAAGCAGCTGCTCCAGATTATTCTTGTTTAGCAACAAGCATACAATACATAAATACATGTTTGGTGACTAGAGTGTTACAAAGAGAATGATGAATTGTCCAGAGATCCTTATCCATCAAATTGCCAGTAAACCTGGTAGGTGATCGAGATTATTGGAAACCAGCATGACTTATAACACAAGCTACTGATTTGCTGGTTTCATTTTTCTTTTAATATGAAGATAATGAGAAGGGAGTTATAATATCCCTAAAGGATTTTATTCTAGAAGACTTCAGATGCTGCCTTTATTGTTATTTATATCTTAGGACACAGCCTACATTGACCAGTGTGAAAATCTCTGCCTGTGTAGTGACCCCATCCCTAGCTGTAGAAGAGGTGAGATGTGGGAACTCCAGCCCCACAGCGGTGGACTGTCTACCACCAGTTGTCAGCAGAAGGCAGCAACTGTTTGTTTTGAACCACTGTGATACTTTGCACATCTGCATGAAAGTGTATACACACAGTTGCAGTCTCAGTGAACGTTCAGACAAGCACAGACTTCAGAAGCAACTCTAGTCAGATTACTGAATATGGGAAATACATGTTATGATAATGATAACTTTTTATAGATTGTGTCTAGGTTAATAAAAAGGAATGACCCTGCTATGTAGCACTTAAAAGTATTATTTTTCTTTTCTCCCTGAAAAAGAGATTAGTTTTAAAAGGACCCACACCCTTATCTGAAGTATCCCAACTTAATTTCTGTACCTCTCAATTTAATCTGTAATACTTTTCCATGTGCCCAAGGCTACTAGGAGTATCACTCTTCCTCAGACTGCTCTTGTGCATATCTTCACCTGCGTGGCAAACCAGACTCCTTGGAGCACATCTGCTCTGTAATCGAGTCAAAAGAGACAGTAATGTTGTGATGACTGCTGCTAAGGGAGGGTGTCCTTTCACTCAACTATCTGTCACTGGCTAATTCGTACCTATGACCAAACTTGAAGTCTGTGAAAGATCAAATTCAGATGTCTAAGATGAAACATCTAAGTTGCCTTCATTGCTGAAGACAGGAAACACAGCTAGATGAACCACTACTATGGCATTTTCTTTGCTGCTGTCACCAGGAAGTCTTTATTACTAATAAAAATGGGGTTTAAAATATTTTTCCATATCCCCTCTTTGCAATCAGACAGACTTTCTCCCTTTCCTTTCATGTCAGAAGCCACCCTAGAGCAGGTAGCATATTTAGTGCTATTTGTTTCCAGAAAATAGCAGTAAATAGTTCAATTCATTTCCAAATCATCTTATGTGAGGCAGCAACTAGGAATCAATTTTTTGCTCAATTAGCAAATGCCTCTTCAGATATATTAAAAGAAGCTTATAACAGGGAGAGAGTGAGCAACAGGTAGCCTACCATAGCATGACAGCTCTGCATATATAAAGCCCTACTGAAACGTGCCCAATGCTAAATCCTCTGCCACAGCTAGAAGAAATGAAAGCCACCTCCAGACTGAAAGAAGGTTTTTCCACATGAGAGAGATTTGGCAGCTCTCCTGGAGTGAGCAAGTATCTGGCTGCACAGCATTTTGGACAGCTTATTTCCCTGTTTGCCTGGCAGTTGGAGATGCAAGACATTCTTCTTTAAGAAGGATCATTAGATAGGGATGTGCTCTAAGTTACTTTAAAGTGAGTATCAGTTTTCTTTTGAAATTTAGCAGAGGCCTGGTAACAATTACCATACTTTAATGATTATCAACAAAGGGAATATCTAAAACACAGCAAGATTTTAAAAAGAAGTATTTGATTCTGGAAACATACATTTTTGGTGCATGATCTGCATCAGTTTTCCAGAGCCTGATATTCAAAGGTTCAGTACTTCCAGAAAATGAGATGCCTAATAACTTGGACCAAAAGAGAGGAGGCATTCAATGATATACACTTGAAATCTTGGTTATCTGTGCCTGCTTATCCAATTAACTTCTCATTACGTATACAACTACCTAATGGACTGTCAGAACCTATGCCTGTGACCCTGCCACTATCCTCTTGCCAATCCAGAGGGTTCAAATATCATAAAGCAGCTCCTCCCTTACACACACACACAGAAAACTGCTGTTAAGTTTGAACATTTTCTTTTTCCCAAAAAAGTTACAAGTTTTGTTGGGCTAGAAGACCTCCTGGGTCTTCCAAGCCAAACTCTTCTCTGATTGTCTGATGTGGGATTTTTTTTTCCTTTTCCTTTTCCTTTTCCTTTTCCTTTTCCTTTTCCTTTTCCTTTTCCTTTTCCTTTTCCTTTTCCTTTTCCTTTTCCTTTTCCTTTTCCTTTTCCTTTTCCTTTTCCTTTTCCTTTTCCTTTTCCTTTTCCTTTTCCTTTTCCTTTTCCTTTTCCTTTTCCTTTTCCTTTTCCTTTTCCTTTTCCTTTTTTTTCCTTTTCCTTTCCTTATGTGCTACTTTATCCATTCAGAGCAGGCATTGGAAAGAGTCCTTCCAGCTTTCTCCTGAGTATGCTCGTGTAAGAGTGAGCATACCAAGGCCTGATAGCCTCCAGCTGACTCAGGGTTTGTATGAAACTGAACAACTTTCTGCTTCTTGAAGCAATTCTTAGCTTATGCAGATAAAAATTTTGGCATCAATTAGTCATCCCTATCAATGCCATCCCCATCTAATGTTCTGCCTGTCTCAGCTAAGAGCCAAGATTCTATGATTCTATGATCCACTGACTGAGCCTTGGACAAGCAGTGACTAGACAGGAGGTCCTCCCCAAGAGATTACAAACCAAAGGTAAGACCAGAGACAATAAAAAGATATGAACAACCTTAAACAAAAAGTAAGACAATGTTGGTCAGAGAGATAACCTGCACATTCAATATCTAAGCAGCCCAGCAGCTCAAATGGTGTGAAAGAGATTGATGACTTTAATTTCCAAGAGACTACACAAGCTCTTCCCAAGACTGAAGGCAGCTTGGGGAAAAAACACTGAAGTGTCTACTTGAACCTCATGAAGTTCAACAGGGCCAACTGTCCTGCACTTGGCTTGGGACAATCCCAAGCACAAACATGAGCAGAGAATGCATTGAGAGCAGCCCTGAGAGAAGGGCTTGGAGATACTGGTTGACAAGAAGCTCAACATGAGCTATCAGTGTGTGCTCGCAGCCCAGAAAGCCAACTGTGTGCTCGGCTGCATCAAAAAAGAACATGTCCAGCAGGTTGAGGGAGGTGATTCTCCTCTTCTACACCTCTCTGGTGAGACTCTACCTGAAGTACCACATCCAGCCTAGTGGTCCACAAAATAAGAAGGACATGGACTTGTTGGACTGAGTCCAGAGGAGAGCCATGGAGATGATCAGAGAGGCAGAGGAAGCTCCTAAGAAAACAACCTCAAGCAGCCAGGTTTTTTTCACTTTTCATTGTGAGGAACTCACATATTGATGGCTGAAGCAAGATGCTGAGATGATTGTTTTGAGGATCACATGACGCTCAGTAAACAGAGAGGTGATATATGTGGGTGGATGTCATATATTGTATTAAATTATTTAGCAAAAAAATGAGACAAGCTTTCATTTCTTTCAGGTCTGAAATGAGGACAGTGATTTTCCAAACGCCATCCAGGTTAATGAGAACTGTTCTGAGCTTGACTTGACTCAACTATTTGAGGAAGAAAAGGGTGACAAGAAATTGTGAGTCAGAGATAGGTAAGGGATATCCAAGTAAAGCTAACAAGTTTAAATGGTATAAGAGAGACAAACACACATTCATTAACAGGAAAAATAGTGTTATCTAATTTGAAAAATCCCACCAAAATATGTCATTTTGAATTTTTATTTTATTCTGTCCTCAAAGCACCAGTAGCATGTTAAAAAGAAACACTTGAGGCAAATGAAGATAGCTAAAACAAATCTTCACTATGTTGAGGAAGTGAGTACAACTAGTATCTTTGTGTCCACTAGAACTCTCCCATATCACAGACTTGCCAGGTGCATTTAATTCCTGACAATGAACACAAACGTATCTCAGATAAAACAAGGTTAGGAGAGGAAAAATTGCTGAATATCAAACTTTGTTTTGCTTATTCATCATATAGGAATTTTTACTTGGTTTTTTGTTTTTTTTTGTTTTGTTTTTTTTTTTGTTGTTGTTTTTGTTTTTTACAAGAATATTACATATTTACAAAAATAAGGTCCTTGAATATCATGTTGTAGAAGTCTAGAAAGCATCTGTATCCAAAACCTAAGGAATCCAGATTCTTTCTGAGCATAACTGCTTGGATGGCCGAACTCAAAGAGTTGTGTTCAATGGCTCAATGTCCAGCTGGAGGCCAGTAACAAGTGGTGTCCCTCAGGGATCAGTGCTGGGACCGGTTTTGTTCAACATCTTCATCACTGACATAGTGAGATTGAGTGCGCCCTCAGCAAGTTTGCCGATGACACCAAGCTAGTTGGTTCGGTGGATACGCTGGAGGGAAGGAATGCCATCCAGAAGCTGCATCAAAAGGAGGGTGACCAGCAGGTTGAGGGGCATGATCCTGCCCCTCTGCTCTGCTCTCATGACACCTCACCTGGAGTATTGTGTGCAGTTCTGGTGTCCTCAACATGGAACTATCGGAACTGTTGGAACAAGTCCAGAGGAGGGCCACGAGGATGATCAGGGGACTTGACCATCTCCCATAAGAAGAGAGGCTGAGAAAGTTGGGGCTGTTCAGCCTGGGGAAGAGAAAGCTGCGTGGAGACCTCCTAGCAGCCTTCCAATATCTGAAGGGGGCCTATAGGGATGCTGGGGAGGAACTCTTCATTAGGGACTGTAGTGACAGGACAAGGGGTAACGGGTTCAAACCTAAACAGGAGAGGTTTAGATTGGATATAAGGAAGACGTTCTTTACTATAAGGGTGGTGAGATGCTTGAATGGGTTGCCCAGAAAGGTTGTGAATGCTCCATCCCTGGTGGTGTTCAAGGCTGGGTTGAATGAAGCCTTGGGTGTCATGGTTTAGTGTGAGTTGTCCCTTGCTTATGGCAGGGGGGTTGGAACTTGATGATCTTAAGGTCCTTTCCAACCCTAACTCTTCTATGATTCTATGATTACTATATTCTCTTCAGAAAATAAGTTCCTGTGGACAGCTGACCCCTGCCATTTTATGGATCACTGGCTTTTGACAGCTGCTTCTGGGTGGCTGCAGGTTACAACACAAATATTTCTTCAGTTGCCATTTACCTGTTTCCTTGTGGATTCCCCTTTCTGAATGTGTGCCTGGCTTCACACAAAGGATTGGAAACCCAACCTTTGTGAGTTTGCAAAGTCATGGGGGAGAAGAAAGTTACTGATTATCAAAAGATCCTGAACAGCTTCTAATTCAGCTCTTTTGTACGGGTCTACCTGCAGTTTGTTTCAGGAACTTCTTTCAAAGGAGAGAAAGCCCCAACATGCTCATGTTGCCTATCTAATCTTTTTCCTGGGTTTTGCATGCAAATACAATGCTGAGTGGAAACAAGGAATGTTAGAAACTTTTATTCTTGTTAGACTTTTCAGGGTAAACTAAGAAGGAACTGGTCATGCTCAGTGACTTTGCTCTGTTTGATCAGATTCAGATGAAATGATTGCTGATAGATTTCTGCAGAAACATTGTGAAACTTATTGACTGACAATTTTGGAAGAATTTATCACACTCATTTATGACTTCATTCTAGATAAATATTTCCTGTAAAACTAAGCTACGAACACCTAAAAATATGTTATATATGATTTATATATTACTAGTATTACATGTTCTTGCATTATACTACTCTAGGAGCAGTTTTGATACATCAGGAAAAAAGGATCCTGACTTGAAGAGGTAACTCTCTGAATTGGTGGATTAGACGAGGATTGCTGTGTGGCAGAAGCTGTGCAGTAGTCCTAACATCTGACTTTTTTTATTTAGCTTTTTTCACCAGGTGAACTCAAAGAATGTTACACTGTGGAAAAGAAAATGAGCAACATCTATTGTAAAAGGGTTTGTACCCTACTTCGCTAAAGAAAACTCATGTAACAGACACAAGCTTCCAACGCACAATCCTCTCCCTCAAGATGGATGCCCAAATTCACATGGTACACTGATGATCTCAGCTAGACTTTCACAGAATTAATATCTCTAGGAAGATGAGTTTGCAGAACAGGAGTTATTTTTAAACACACCAACAAAAATGAACATGAGCCAACAGTGTGTGCTTGCAGCCCAGAAAGCTGAACGTATCCTGGGCTGCATCAAAAGGAGTGTGACCAGCAGGTCTAAGGAGGTGATCCTGCCCCTCTGCTCTGCTCTCGGGAGACCTCACCTGGAGTACTGGGTGCAGTTCTGGTGTCCTCAACATGGAACTGTCGGAACTGTTGGAACAAGTCCAGAGGAGGGCCCTGAGGATGATCAGGGGACTGGAGCATCTCTCATATGAAAACAGACTGAGGAAGTTGGGGCTGTTCAGCCTGGGGAAGAGAAGACTGCGTGGAGACCTCCTAGCAGCCTTCCAATATCTGAAGGGGGCCTATAGGGATGCTGGGGAGGGACTCTTCATTAGGGACTGTAGTGACAGGACAAGGGGTAATGGGTTAAAACTTAAACAGGGGAGGTTTAGATTGGATGTAAGGAAGAAATTCTTTCCTGTGAGGGTGGTGAGGCACTGGAATGGGTTGCCCAGGGAAGTTGTGAGTGCTCTATCCCTGGCAGTGTTCAAGGCCAGGTTGGACGAAGCCTTGTGTGGCATGGTTTAGTGTGAGTTGTCCCTGCTTATGGCAGGGGGGTTGGAACTGAGTGATCTTAAGGTCTTTTATAACCCTAACTATTCTATGATTCTATGATTTGTCATTTCCATACTTTATAATTTCTCCATAACATCTGCTTTCTGCTATTGCATGTTGTGTTTGCAGGACTAATAATATATATTGTCAGCAAATTACATTTGAAAAGAAGTACAAGATATCTGATTTGTTTGCGTTTCTTTTAGAAATTACAATTCCTTAACCAGGACATGGAGGAGAGGTACAGCTGGTTTCCTATGTCCAATTCAGTGTCCAGTGCTACCACCAATAACTGGAGGTCTACTGGATAGTCTGTAGAGTTTGAGAGGTTTTTTTCTCAAAGAAAATGTCTTCACAACTGGTCCATATCTGGGAAAAGTCAGATTTGTGTGAATAATCTTTTTCTGATAAGAAAACTTTCAACTGAAGAAATTCTGTTCAGACCTAAAACTGGAGTCCTAATGTTATATTGGAGAAAAAAAAACTGGCAATTTATTTCTTCTTTCTTTGTCTCACACTCTCATATTGATCAAACAGATGCAGCTCAGACCAGAAAAGGTGCACCAGTGAAAATGTCATCAGTGTCAAGATTATTTTCACGTTATATATCTCAGTGTTCAAGCAAATAGCACTAAACCCATCTTTTTTTTCAATTACCTTTTAGTTAAACTCATTTTTTATCTCAACTGAGTGAAAACGGTGCATTGTCACTTGGCAAAACCAATAAAACCAGTGAAGTTCCCATACTAATTATTGTTCTTGCAGGAATGGAATTACATGATATCAAATACACACAGTTGTGCCAGCACACTCTCATCTTAGGATACAAGCTTCAAGGGCTTTCACCCAGTCAAAAAGCCAGAGACATAATGAAAATAGCTGCCTTGGACACTCTATGATTAATTATAAAGAGGCCTAGAAATACTCTCTTAATAAACAGCCTTTGTAAGGAATACACACTATTGAAATATACTTGTCAATGCCCAGCTCTAATAATGAATGAATAACACTTCTGTGATATATGAGATGATGGCAAAAAGGAATGAGAAGAGGGATATCATAGCTAAAGGAATAAATTAAGTTGTCTGAGGAGGGCGATGTCACACAGGGACTCTCCCTAGACACCCTGGCTACAAAATCATTCATACCTGTACTTTGCCTGGCTTTCCTCCCATGCAGGCATAAGCTGTTGCATGTGCATATGATCCTTTCCTAAGGCCAACTGAGTTTCTCTAGCATCTAAGTATGGTCTTTGCCTTGTACAAAACTCACTGGTTGCTGCAAGATTTAATTTCACTTGCAAATTATGTATGGTACTAGGGCAGAGTCCAGGGGAGTTGGAAAACTTTGGTTAGATACTTTTTTTCTTAGCAATTTATGAGTCTTAGGTGTGTTTGATTTAATTTCAGGTGGGTAACTAAAACAGTTCCATCCATAATCATCATGTTGTTTTTGGAAAAATATAAAATTATCTGAAAGTTCATGCAAATATGTGTTCTGGCAGAGACTTACATGATCATAATAACAAAGCCATTGAACTTGTTTATTCTCTCAGTAATGAATATGCAAAAACCTTAGTTATACTGAACTGTACATCTCCATTGATTTTAATGGGAGCAATATTTCCTTCATGTTCAAGTCTGTTTCTCCTCAAGCTCCTTCTTTGGTGTTGCAAATATCAGACAGGCTAGGGTAAGACTAAACTTGTTGGCATTCAGAATTTGTTAAGTATTAGCCCAAAGTATTCTTGGGAAGTATTTCCAGTAAACTAGAAATTAGAACTGTAGAAAGTAAAGTAGAAAGCAAATAATCTTTGTTTTGAAAGAATAGGGACAGATTTCCTGAATATTTTTTTAAGACTTTTTAATAAAAGAGCTGCAAATTATGTTTGAGGTTTGAAACTCTTTATGTAACAAGAAACAGCAGTAAAGTTTCTTTTCCATTGTGGCCCTTAAAAAAGTTATTACTTACTTTCACTGCATTTCCATTAATTTGTTTACACATTACTTAAATGGAGGTTTTATGCTTTAAATCACAGTGTAAAGCCTGGTGCTCATTAGAAAGTGTTTCTGCCCCATTCACATTGAGTTCTAGCCTGATTGGTCTCAACTCCAGCTCCTGGAATGGTACTTTGCTCATTAGTTTTCCATGATACAGGAAAACTGATTTCACTTTTTTCTCTATGATGATGCCATCTCAAGCCACCATATGGCTGGATCCTTGTTTTTCTCTCCCTTTCCCTCCAGCTCTGTCCCTGTCCCCTGAAGCCCCAACTTTCTCAGTGCTGGTCCTACTGCCTGCAGGCCCATGCTGTGCTTTGAGTTAGTGAAATGATCTGGGTTAAAAACGGACTTCTTTTAATTAGGTCTGAATAATTTAAACACACTGATTTCTACAACATGCCATGGTCCAACAGATGGGAACAATGGGGGAGTGGATTTCAGTACCTGGGATCAGAGAGCCAGTAGCTGGCTTTGTATAACTCCAACTAACATCTCCATTGTCACCAGGTCTTCAAGGAAAACACTTGAGTCTTGTTTCACTAACGAAGAAAATTATGTCATCTGAAACACACTGGCTTCTTAAAATACAGATTGCTTAGATTGGTGCTAAATCACAGAACTTCGGACTTCAAGAAACTCTTGCAGTATTCAAATGTCATTGCTGTGTCTCTTCAGAAGTCCAAATGATCCATAGTGTCTAGAAAGGATATGCCAATCGTTTATGCTGCATGCAGCACCTTCTTCTCTATGAACATGGATGAATGTTAACATTAAATATAACTGATACAAATGGATAGCAAAAAGTCTAAGTGCTAATGAGGTTTGGTGCCACAGTTAAATAACAGCTATCAAAAATAACACAAAGAAATCTTGGCATTGTAGTTTTTCTGCCATCACTCCTTAAGAAATATTGCTACTACTGTAGATATGAAATCAGAAATGCCATTTCTTATCTCATTACTGCAAAGCCAGAGAGATCTTTTCCTCTAAAGGATAAACAAAAATGTTATGAATACGAAAAAAAGCTGCGGGGACATGAAGGAAAGGGAGAAGGGCCAATGTCCAGTTAAACAGGGGTGGTTTTGAATACATCTGCCTGGGCATTCACAGGCCAGTTTGACTGTGCTAGTACAGCTTGATTTATTAAGACCCAGTTACCACAAAGGAAGCATGACCCACATCAAGGCATATAACAGACTTTGTTTTTTCCATTCTTATGGTTGTTCAATCTCCTGCAAATTGTTCTGTGAACAAGTGCAATTTCCTTGCAAATACTTGGTGTCTTTTCTCACTTTCCTTTTGCAGGATCGCAGTAGCAACATCACCATACAATCCATCACCACCGCTACAGGACAGACAGTGTTATGATGCACTGACTTGAAATATAGTGGTTGTAGGACTGGGAAGACAGTTTGCTCTAGACAAAGGCACAAGTGGTTTACACTGTAGTACAATAATAGATGGTTTAAGGGTGCATTTGATTGCTTTTGTGGCTTTCTTTTATATACATCACAGATGCACAAACCCTGCGTGTCGTAGGCTTAATAATTGTGTGTGTGTGGATACGTTTCAATAAATCAGATTTGTCTAATGCAATAAATGCACAAAAATGTGTGCACAAATGAAACATAAGTTGTCCGTCTCTTTTGGTAATCTGTGTTAGACATTGAACACTAACATCTGCTCTGGAGGGAGAAAAAGCGGTTCTGAGAAATAAGTTGCCCTGGAAGAAAATCACCTGCTAACCTGCTATTCATTAGAGGCTGATTTATGCACAAAAGCCAGAGGGGTTTTAACCTTTCCAAAACTCTTAGATATGTTTGTTTTACAAACGGTTCTGGTGAATAACCCCCCCCCCCACCAACACTCAAACACTTTGATTTTGTTCATATGGTTTCCTCTAACAGTGATCTTATTTTCTGAGATTACATTTTTATTAAAATTATCTGGACACATCATATATGGTTTCTTATGGTTTACATCACTAGAAAGGCAGCTGGTTTACTTTGATCAAGCCCCATCAGGATGGTCAGTGACTCCATCATATACTAGCAAATAAAGCAGTACCAAACAATGCTCTGGATACAAGGAGTCAATGGTCTCTACTGAAACTCTGTTAGGATGGTCCATGGCATTGTCCTGGTTGGGTTCATCTCCAATACATGGTCCCTAAGGAAGGTTTAGAGACTAGTGCAGGACAAGGACATTTCCTTTTGGTGGTGGAGGGACTGTGAAACCCTTGTTTCAAAAACTGTATGTTCCTAGTGGTGTTAGAGCCACTGACTGGCCCTGGGCACCTATAATTTACCACTGTAAATACTGTCATATTATGCTCAAGAATTTCTGTGTTTGTATCTTTATCTGTTTCTCAGGTTATAGACTACAATCTTTCCAGGGCAAGGACTTTGTTCTCTTTGATCATGTTGCACACTAGGATCCTGGTTCATGACTGTGTCTTCTTTTGCAGTCTAAATAATAAGTAATTCTGAAACTAATTCAGAATAATGCTTCAAACAAGGGTATAGTAGAGAACAGCATGGAAAAGAGCTATCAAAAGGCAGAAAAGAAAGCAAACTTCTACATTATCCACTGTGGAAATAATTTATTTTCTTACCCTTGCCATCCTTAGACATTCATGTTGAACACAGAATAAGCAACCAAAGGAGGTTATGAACATATTTTTCACCTATTGTTGTTGCTGAAATTATGCGCAGTTGCTGTCATCTAAGACTCTTGATGAAGTCATAAAGAAGTCCCTCCTTACATGGTGTGTTACAAGGCAGGAATGAACGGCTGACTGCCATGAACTTTTCCATCATTATTTTTTCCTTTTCCTCATAACATTTCTAAACACAAACACTTGTAATCACCTTTAGAAGGGAAACCTGTATTCATGCAAAGCAACAAGGGATTCCAGCACCAAGACAGATACATCTGGACAATTTGGTAACTTCCCAAGCTTTGACTTAACTGTTAAATTGGTGACGGTGTTTCTTTCCAGTCCATGTGGAAATCTTCAGTCTTGAACTACAGAGGGCTGGTGTTGACATTTCTGATAGATTCAGGGCACTCCCAAACATTACAGATGTACTGATGCACTACTTGGAGTTCTGACGTTAATAAAAAAATTATAAATATTGCAATCTGATTTTAAAATGCACAGATAGAACCAATTCATATTTGAGAAGATTATTTCTGCTGAAGGTGAAGAAGTTATACCCCAGAAGCAATTTGGCATGAAAAAGTGACTTGGAAGTATACTACAGTGTGTCTGAAAAAAACACATTAGTGTTTGAAAGTATATTGAGGAAAAACTCAACCATTTTGTTTCAGGGATAAAATTATTGGCTAGGTCAGTGCATGAAGAAAACGAATTATGTCATATGTTATGTCAGTGAGAGCCCTCTGTTTCAAACATGCAACCAATTACCTTCAATAAATAGGAAGACAATACTTTTCCATGGGATTTGGGTTGATGAAAACAAATACAGTGGTGGGATTTTTTCTGCAGCTGAAACCCTGCTCCCAATTAATTAATTAGGTTAATTCAATGGCTTTTCACAGCATGTAAATCAAATGTCTGTGTCTTCTGCTGTCAGGCAACACTAAAATCTAGCTTGGGGATTTTTCCTTTTCCCCTTTAACATCAGGTTTAGCTGGTCACTTTCCAGATCAGTGCCTTTGAGAACAATTGGTCAAAAACAAAGAGAAAAAAAGCTCAGAAAAGAAATTTCAGGCTGGATTTTCAGTCATTTCGTATTGGAACATTTTCATGGACTTCAGTGGTATTTACCTATCTGTACCAGTTGAGAATCTGGCTCATAATATTTAAGCCTCTTAACAATAGGCTTCCCAGAATTGCTATGCTACCAACTTTCATGACAGAGACTGCTGCAGGTTTTCCCTCTTGTATTGTGTTCTGGATCTGATAAACCTTCTCCACTATTCATGGACTTTTAAATCTAAGATTCTGGGCTTTTCTGAAAGTTATCATAGGCTCAAACACAAGTTACAGATCTGAAGCAGGGATTACTAGATGAAGTTGTATGCAGTAAGTCCAATTACAACAGTAAATCCACTTATAATATAGACATCAGCTCCTAAAGTTTTTGAACCTGTTCTGATATTATAATGAATGTTTCTAGCCATCATGGATAATATGCATTAAATTTGCTTTAAAAGGCCTGTATTTCCCACATCTTGTCAAATTTGTAAACTCCAAGATCCCTTACTCTGGGACACTTTAACAAAACTGCTCCATGTAAGATAAGTGATTGTGACAGATAAAAGTGACATAGATTCTGGCCTGCACATTCAACCACAGCCAAAGATATTTAAGAAGGACCACAGCATATGAAAAGACCGAGTAGATTCATGAGACTCCGTAACAAGGCATCCCAGGGACTACAATTATCCCAGGTCAGGCACATATAAAGTGAATTATTTGGTCAAAGATTTTAGTCTGTTGTATAACTTTTGAGTGATTTGCATAAGTTTGATTAGACCCAATTTCCTGAGGTTTTGCTTGCTGACATTGTGGATATTAAGCTGCTTCTAACTTTTTTCAAGTGGACAATTTTTGTAAGTGTAGTTTCAAAAAATATATTAAAAGAAAAAAGAAGTAGACTATGAAAATCTATCCCAACCTTCTTCCACATAAGCTCTTCACCGCTAGTCTCCCATGAATATAAGCAAAATTGAGATGTGTCCTTGTATAGGTACTGTGGTTCCTTTTTCATTTTCCACACCACCATCAGTGTGAATTAGAGGAGATTTTCTTGCCTACATCTGACGTTAGCTTTGATATGCTTCCTCTTGTACTGAACTGGAAATAACTATCTGAGGTGCTGAATGTTCCTTATTTCAATTAGTAAAGAGCTATTTAAAAGAAAGTTGATTTTGCTTCCGTCTGCTGTTGATTGCACTTGCTGAACATGTTTGCCTGCTGTCCTTGGCAGCCTAATAGCTATGATGGTGAGTCGCTTACTTTATAACAAGCATAATAACATTCTCAAAGGGTATATTTTGAAAGAAAACAGGCCATTGTGAGATCAGATTCAAACAAGCGGGCTGCTCAGAGCAAGCATTTGCCTTTTTGGTTGTAATGAATATGCCAACATCTAAACTGGAAAACACATGTGTGTCCACAGCAATAGTAGAACAAACAGCTGTCTTACTCAGGCTTGCAGGCAAAGAAGTAGCACAAAAAGTTTAATTTTGAGTTTTCATCCACTCATTGGAAAATGAAACAAACCAAGCTGAATTACAGATGATATATTTTGGCCACAGTTTTCGCTTTTGCCTAGGAGATTTGGCAATAAACTTCCTAAGCTTTAACAGGGACAGTGGTCCAACATCTTTGCATAATTTTGGAACTCTCAGAACATGTAAGGTAAACATATAAAGTACATAGAAGTTAAAGGAACTTCTTTTCCTACTTTTCTCTTCCTGAGAGTCTCATGCAAAGACTAAGAGATCATCCTTCCCTCCCCTTTTTCATCTCCCTTGTACTCTGGATGATTGAGAGCTATTCAGTTCAGTTTAGCAGGTTTCCCACATTGTGTGGAGATCAAGGTGATATCTTACCTTGTTTCATACTAGGAGAAACTTGCAACTTGAATTATCATTGTAAACCTCTTGAGTCCTTCTTGAGCTAGAGCTTAAGTGTCTGGAAAAGTTAGCAGAAAAATAAGTGTGGCTGTATCTATCTGACTTGCAGGAACTGACAGCATGGACTATCAAAATGCAAAGTACCTTTTGGCAGCTTAAACATGTATTATTGTGTGTGCATTTTAGTCGTATCAGAAAGGGGCATGTGGTCTGTGAGACACTGCTATTAAATTGTGTTCTGTGTAATGACATGTCTGTTTTCAAGTAGCTGCTGTATTGGTCTCCACAGTTGCATGTGGATTTGTGTAGCCCACACCAAGCCTAGAGCTGCCATAACCATGATGGTAAGGTTGCCAGAGTCTGTGGTATTAAAGGTGCCTTGGGTACAAGCAGCCACAACCTGCTTCCCTGTGCAGATGGGTGCTGGTGAAGGAAATGGACGTTTTAAAAGCAACCTAACTCACTGGTTTGATGTTCTGGGTCAGGCAGAAAGGAATGGCAAAACTGGCCTTTCTCCACATCAGAAATGGGCAACAGTTGGCTCTGCTTCAGCTGAGCCCCACCAGGCTGCCTCCAGTCTTTTGCCCCTGGCCATCTGAGTAAGGCCTTGGCCAGTGTCCTGTTGTTTCCATCTTGTGGAAACCAAGCTGAAGGGGTGGAGGTCTGGGGGACACTTAGCTCATTTCTCCACAGAGCTCCCTGGGTGGTGGGGGCATGTAGCCAAGGTCCATCATTTTACATGGAGCTTCTGTTTGCCAGGGTTCACCCTTAGCAACACCATGGTTTGGGGGTTGTCCACACTCCAAGTCCAGCCTGCTTTTCCATGTAGATAGCACTGTGACAAGTCTAGCAGCTGAAGCTAGGTGTACTGAAGGCAGATGGGGACAGCCCACACTGTGCTTATTGCTACTTTGGATGACAAAGCAGGAAACTATGGGCAAAACAGCAGGACATATGGATCCCCAGGGAAAAGCTCATCTGCAATTTCTTTGCAACCTCCTTGTGAGGTCCATCTTATTACTGGAGCATGTTCTAGAGACCATGGCTCCTCAAAAGCAGCCATACTACTAGCAGACTAACTTAAAACTTAATCTAAGAGCATAGTAAAAACATACAGTCTTTAAAATAAGAAAATTGCTCCCTGAAATGCCAAGGGAAGATTTATAGGAGAGCTTAGAATTGTGGTTTTCTTTGGGAACTTATTCTTGGATCTACTCAATACTCTCACAGTTTTGAAGTATTTTTTTTTAGTCTGAAGCATTTGCTGATGAAGTGGTGACATTCCCGACAGGAGGGTACAGAGTGATACCAAAGTGGTGCTGGCAAGCATTTTTAATGAGCCTACCTTGTCAAAACGTTTACAGACATGCTTACTGTTAGTGGGATTTAAGGACCTGAGTTAAGTTTGTTGGTCAGGCATGATTGCAAAGTGACAATCTCAGTGGCTTGATATTGATATCTAAGAACCCACTGTAAAAATTGTCACATGCAGCCTGTGTTTCTATATTGAGTCCTGTGGGTCTGTTTCTCCTGTTTCTCTTCCCTTTAGGCCATAGAAAAGAAAACAGCTCTCCTCATTGTTCTCAGCAATGTTTTTCATGTTTGTGTTTCAAGTCTTCTGAAGTCTCAGAGACCTACCATCCCTGGAGACAGAATACCAGATGGGGTAAATCAGTAGCAGAAACACTACAGAGAATCTTCTTTGAGATCTTCCACTGTTGTGTCTTTCCCCATCATTGGGGTCAAAGTGATCACCAAATACTGGTATAAGACGACATTTACCCTTAGTATCCACTACCTTCCTTGGTAGTGTGGGGCACTGGGCTAGCACTGAGAAGGTGGATCTGACATACCAGTTTCACATCAATCCATGGTTACAAACACTTTCTACATGTTTTTACCCTCTTTCTGCTTTTGGCACATAATAGTGTTAACTCCTTCCTGGCAGCAGCAGAACTAAGTAACTACAAGCCCATTGTTTTATGATAACTGATAAAACAGATTTAAGTTAATATTTTCATAGACGTTCTACACCCTATTAATGTTTGAGTATTTCCTGTGGTGAAATGCATTACATGCAATTATCAATACTTTCATTTTAACTCTGAAGAAAATTAATATTATCTGTTTTTAAAATGGCATACAAAAATTTTAGTCAGAGCACTGCTAAGTGCATTTGAAAATCATACTGTCTTTGTGTGCATGGACTGCACATGTTGAAGAGCAGAAAACATTAATATTTTCCATAGTTGATAGATTTATTTTAATTCCTAAATATGAAACATTTTCCAGCCTGTTTGGTAGCTTTGATCAAGATGAAAACCTAACCAACTTAACTTCTGGTCAAGCAGATGACTACCTCTGTTCAATATGAAACCATAACAGAAGTCTAGGTGAAGGCAATATAGATTTAATCTTGCTTTCAGTCTCAAGGTATTCATGGACAAGGCATTTGGATTTCCCTAGAACGCAAGAGAAAATATTTTGTACTGCACATCTCATATTTTTATAAGTCATAGAAGATTTATGGCATATAACCATGCAAGTAGGTGGTATAAAAGGCCATAATCTTTGCTAAAATCTTAGGTAAATGTTGAGGGAAAGAGTTTCTTAAATTTACTCATCCTACATTGTCATCACAGCACATACTGGACTAACTGAAGGTGAGGGGAGTTGCTCCATTTCTCCCCTGGGAGAGCTGGTACTTTGTGGTAGAGAGAGGACTTGGATTTGGCTCCATTTTATCCATGACAATGAGAAAACCCCCTCTTTTTTTTTTTTTAACCTCTCCAGATCACACCAGCATACCCACAACAGTAAAAAACCCAAGACACATCTGAGGAATACAAAAGCTGTGTACCAGTAAAGGCATTTAAATAAGTCACGAAATCTTAAAAGTCAGAAATCCTTCTGCTAAGAGGAGTTCTTGTCCTTCTACTCACAGTAAGAGGGGGAAATGTTACAGACACCATGATGCACAATAACGGCAGTTTTGCATGGAAGATATTTATATGACATGGTGATGGGTAACAGTGAAAAACTACATGGACAGATGGCAGTGAGATGGAGAGACAGATAACACCATGGGAGCTACAAAATGCTGCCCAAACTGGATTTATGCTGCTTTAACTGAGCGTAGAATTACTCGTGCAAGTCAGCTGCATCTCCGGTGAAACACGTGGAGCTGTTGGTGTTGAAAGGGCCTCTGAACTAATAAGCACTTTAAATACTTTTCCAAACATCTTTCTGAGCTCTGTGAATGACCCTTCCTTGTTTCCCCATGTTAGCCCACCACCGTTAACCCTATGACAGTGTCCAAACAAGAAACACATCAGGCAGCTCCAGGGGAAGGACTTGCCACCACATTTATCACCGTTATTTCCTTCTCTCAGGCATTTGTGATCCTGACAGTTGTTTGGGCTCAGTTTTCACTGGCTGGTTGGGATGAAACTGAGTCTTCCCTTCAGCTGAAAAACCCAGTGGCTGGGTGGGCCTGGAGAAATGGCCTTTTTTTCCCCTCCCTGTTTAAGCCTCTTGTGAGTAACTCACTGCAGCTGTCCATAAACATTGCTTTCTGAATGGAGTGAGAGATGTCTGGGGCAGGCCCTGCGTTCGCTGTTTCTCAAATGAAAATAAATACTGCTGTCAGCCGTTGCAGGGGATTGCTGTGTCCTGCTCCATAGCTTTGCAACCACCTCGGGACATTTTTCTTCAAAAAGATGTTTTCAGCATTAATTCTCTGCAACCCAAAGTACCCCAAAATGATGAATTTATGAGTAAACACACACCACACAAGATAAAAATGTATTTGGCCATAAGCCAAATCCCATTCTCCTTATCACCACACAATTAATGACATATAGAGGAAGATGCTAAAAGTCCAAAGCAGAAGGCTGTGTGCATGCAGATGCAAGCATGGTTTTACATCCAGTGTGAATTTTGCCACCCAGGAAACTGGTGTTAACCCAAAGCTGTGGGTGGGAACCCACCTTGCACATGCTTTTGCCAGCTGAGGAAGCCATTTCCTCTGGTTTCTTCTCTCATCCTGCTTGAGAGGGTGCCCACCCTAGATCATGGGCTTGTGCCTCATCAGCTGAATCACATCCCCTTGGCCAGGGGTGTCTTGATGAGCTGCTCACATACCACTTAGACCTCTGTGGCATGGGGGGATTAAACACCTTTCCTCTGCTCTCGAGCCCCTGGTACTTTATCTCTGCCCCCCCCCCCCCCCCCCCCC